>CM033473.1:285460212-285465212 GCA_019447015.1 Hymenochirus boettgeri
CCGATAGATAGATAGATAGATAGATGAGATAGATGATAGATAGATAGATAGATAGATAGATAGATAGATAGAATAGATGATAGATCGATCGATAGATAGATAGTATGATAGATAGTAGATAGATGGATAGATTTTCACATTATAAGTCAAAGAACACCCACATAAGCTATAAAACTCAATTTGACAATAACTCATAATGACTGAACATGCCAAACACTAGATTGTGAATTTATGTAAATTAAATCTTCCCAGAACTTAATCTTCTGCCCAGATGTTCGTTTCAGGGAGGAAACCGAAGGGGGGTTTAATCATGAATACAGTTAAATGGAAGACAATGCAGAGTTGTGATCTATGTTCTAAATATCAGACATTGTCTGCATTGATGTTCTACATGTTTTTTTCTTCCTTAAAAGTTTAAAAGGATCCCTTACGGGAAAGACATAAAGGTGTACCTAACCTGGCGGGTACAGCGAACTGCCATGGGCAGAACTACCAAGGGAGCAGAGAGAGCAACTGCACGGGGCCTGGGAGCCAAGGGGGCCCATCTTCTAATTTTTTCTATGCCAGATATAACCTCCTCCCAGAAACCACTGTGGATGAGCACGGATAGGGGCCCATCATAGTTTTGCTGGGGGGGGGGCACTGCCTGATGTACTTGACCTCCTATTAGACGATGTTTATTACACTGAATTCGAGGCTGATTTCTGTAATAAAGTAACCACTGATAGTTAAATAGCCTTTAGTCTACTTGAGGTATCTATGAAATGCAATGCAATTGTAACCAGGAGCACTGTCTTCACATATACCCAAGCCACATTGATTTTGGATTATAATAGGAATATTGTTAGGCTATAAACACTAACCAGTATTATTGAAGATAAGAATTATAAAGGTTTTAATGTATTGGGTTGTGCGAACCACACGTCTCCAACAACCAATTGGATGTTAGCCCTCTACTGGTCTACAGCAAATAAGTTTTTCATTATATCAGATCAGTTGCTGCATAGAGATAGCATTGGCATAGATGGCAGCACCCATCCTTAGCCCAATGTCTAAAACAGGGATCTCCAACCTTGGTTTCTCTGGATGCTCCAGCATTCCCTAGTTGCTCCTGTCGTTGTGAAGTGTTTGGACATTTTCAAAACTCCTGAAGGCTCTCAGGTTGGAGATCCCGGCCACAGAAAGCGATAAACAGAAACTTCAACAAAAAAGAAGTGAAAAACGTTGTTCTACTAAGACCAGCAGAAAACTGACTAAGTTGTCCTTTGAATTATGATTTGCTGTTTTTTTTTTAGCTCAACAAAAACTGCTTTCCCGAAACTGATCTTATCAATCATGTGGCTAGCAGATACAGAGCATAAGCAGCCTTCAAGGCAAGTGTAACATAGCAATGTTGGAAAGAAATTAATACACAATTGTCACTTATTACATATCTATTTAAGGTGGCCATAGTTCAAAACTTACTGCCTTAAATCGCCTTTCCAGTTCTTCTTCGGGCCGACATCCTTGCAAGAAATGAATGGCCAGTGGTGACCTTCACAGATTGCAAGATGGAATAAGGCGGTTGCCGAGAAGAATTTCATTGAATTTTGCTCCTGCCTACTGACTCCCATGTTTATTATAATGTATTTCTTACTGTCCCTTTGGCTCTGTATTAAAATTTTAGCAATTTTCTCTGTTTTCTAGGGTTAATGGCTGTAGGCCCACTGAGGATCCTCCTTAACCTTTGGGTGAGTCCGACACTGGTTATACCTCAAAACACATTTTGGTTTGACACCGGGGATTAATCCCTATTTACTGACACTTTTACTTGCCAGTTTCGTTCCGATAGCTGTCCGTGGATCCTATTGAATGTACAAAAATCCGATTGAATGGGAATTTTTCCAGTTTCGATAGACATTTTCAATTTTTCGATAAAAGTTTCTATTTTCGGAATTTTTCCGGAATTTTAAAATGTTAAATTTTCAATGAAAAGTTTTGAGTTCAAAAAAATCTGTTGGATCTGCGGATTTTTGAAACCGGCAGCTCCGAATTAAAAGCAGGTTTGTTTATAACGGGATTCAGCACTATGGGGGTCTATCTGTCTGCGTTCAAAATGCTTTATGAAATGTTATTAATTACGGAAGAATTATTTTTAAAGGAAACACTAAACTCTTAAAAATGACTATGTGGCATCCGTTTCTATTATTCACAGGGAGGTGAGAACGCTTATTCTCCCCTCCCTGTGAATAATAGGACGCTCGGGGGACCTGGAACTTACCTACCCGCCGCTCCACTCGCAGCCGCTCAGTCTCTGAACAGCTGTTCTCTCCCGATCAGCGCGCCCTATCTTTTGAATTGGCGCGCATTGCGCCAAGATAGGGCGCGTGGTCGGGACAGATCGGCTGTCAGTGACTGAGCGGTCTGCAGTGGAGCGGCGGGTAAGGTAAGTTCCTGGTCCCCCGAGCGTCCTATTATTCACAGGGAGGTGGAGAATAAGCGTTACTCCCTCCCTGTGAATAATAGAAACGGATGCCACATAGTCATTTTTATGCAGGATTGGAGTTTACAGGTCCTTTAATAATATTCAACAAGGAGCTAAACCTTTACAATATTTTATTTGTTTTTCTTTGTAATTTAATATTTCTTCAAATTAAAATAAATATACATAAAACTGCAAAGATATCATAACTACGATAGCTCCAGATTTGTCTTATCTCCCAGAACTGTACACTTTATAGGATCAGGACAGTTGTATTCAAATGTGTTATAAATTGTTATTCTGAACATATGAGCCCGAGGAAAAATTTGTGCTTCAAACTGATTATTTATCTGTAAGAACACATGCTTCTAAATCTCAAAGTTTTATAGTTTTGGAAGAGCCTTAATGAAGGTTTTTTGATGCAAGATGGTGTTAATACCAAAGTCAAGTGAATTTAAGGACCTCAACAATGTTATTTCAAAGTGCTTGGTTCTATGTTGACTAATTTTGATGATTTTTCTTTGTGTTATTTTTGCAAATGCGTTGATCCAGAGACGCACGCCTCCATAAAAACGTAACAAACTAAGAAATTTTAACACCGCTGCACAGTTCGTTTCAGATAAGAGAAGGATATTGTGGCTATATTTCTGGGGTATATACATGAGCAGACGTCAGGAATGCAAAACAGGTTTTATTTTACTTACCTTAATGGTTTGTCTCTTGTTTTATTCTACACAAAGTGTGTGGTTTTTTTTTTGTTTATTTAAGGCATAGGTTTTTTTTTTTCTTTTATGAGACGGAAAATAAAAGTAAACACAGACTCAAAACTAAATCCCCTTAGGGTTATTTGGTAGGGAATGAAATAAACTTGAGTAATTTTCTCTTCCAGAACCATTAGGATACAGGGGGGGGATTAAAAATGTGACTTTACACAGGATACACTTTTTTTTTAATGTACAGAAATCCATACACAAATTAAACCCACACACACCACACAAACACACACTGTATTATTTGATTTAAGGCACTTAGGGAATTTTAAAACAAATCATTTTAGTTGCACTTTTTTAAATGACACCGTGTGTAGATGTCCTTTACTGGTTCGGAAGGTTTGCAATCCTAGAATGCGTCCTGTAATTACATTAACCTGTTAATTCTGTTCCTTCCTCATAATACGTTTGCATGTCAATTTTCTGCTTGATGAGCTCCTTAGAACACTCTCCATCTCTGATCTCATTCCTGTCATTTACCTGCCACTTACTATTATATATCGTATCACAGATGTTGTATGTATGTGAAATAGCCGAACCAAAGATGAAGGTTAAAGCTTTAAATTCGTGGGGGCGAACAGAACAGGATCATAGGAAATGAAGAATCTCCTCATAAGTGTGGAATGTGCAATGGTGCTCCAACTGGTGAAGATGCCACCTGTAAAACCATGCCATTAAGTAGTGCGGTGCAATACTACAGCACACCACAATAGCCCTAACTAGGCAGCTAACACAAGACTTTACTTGTAAATAAAAGGCATTTTCCTTTTAGAGCGGAGGCAGTTGATTGCTTGACATGAACGGATAAAATCCATGGACTGGAAGAATGTCCTCAGTTCCAACTCTATTTCCCTGCATTAAAAAGTAAATAAATAACAGTGCATTATGGGAGAAGAGCTTATTAGCTGTTGTTATAACCAGTTTGACTTTAAATAAGAAACAAGGATTTCAAGCATTAAAGGGCACTGCCAGTCATTTACACTGACTCCAACCCCACTGATTATTTTGCACTTTATTACCCTGCATTTCTAACCAGATATTTAAGGATAATTATTGTCCCCACTGCCCCCCCCACAATGCAGTCAATCATGGCTGTGACAACATGATAACTGAACATCACATCAATGAGTGACTGCTGTTTCACCTGCTGCCTCCTCTGCACACGCTCAAGCTTATAAAAAGCTCATTGAGCAGAGGGGAGGAGGCAGAAACCTTTGCCAGAACAAATAGAACTCATCAATAAATATCTGGTTACAAATCATATAATAACTGGTAAAATAGCAGTTTGGGTTGCAGGCACATAAACTCACAAGTCACCAGTTTTATGTTTTAAACTCCAGCCCCAAAAACAACTTGAGATTTTAAAGATCACCCCACCAAAAAAACACTTTCCTTAAAATATAATGATTTTAATGAGTGCGATCCACTCTTAGCACGCTATTACCAGTTGGAACAGGAGCAAAGGAGGAGGGACTTTCGGTGAGGGATCGGCTGTATGTAAGTAGCTATAACCACTCAGCATGAGGTAACATTATACCTGTGGCTTTTGGGGGGTATCTTTCAAAATATCTCAAGTTTTTTGGGGCTGGAGTTACCCTTTGAGTTACCCTAATCTGCCTCTTACCACAAGAAAAAATTACATTGCGAGAAGGCTTCAACAACAGGGACAAATGAGAATGACCTTAATCTGTTTATAATAATATCGGGAGTGGTAATTCAAAGTAAAGGCTCGTACTCACGTCCGATTGTGCACCGAGCCACAACCCAGT
>CM033473.1:285470212-285593658 GCA_019447015.1 Hymenochirus boettgeri
CTTGGCTGCAACCCCAACTGATTCTAGTTTCCGATTTGGTTCTAGCTTCTGTCTAGCTCTGAGTGGATGTGCCCCGTCCGCCTGTTGCATTCCAAGTTTCCTCGAGTATTCTTAGCTCAGATGCCCAACACTTTAAGTCCAAGGGGCAACCAATCCTGGTGAGGCGTACAAGTCTCCGGCAAGTGAGGGCTGTCTATTGGTGAAGCGAAAGGTGTTAGATGAGAGTATCTTGGCTGAAAGAATACTCCGGTATCCAGAGAGTCACACTCCCCCAGAGGGATAATTCATGAATCCAGTCTCACTTTTGTTCCAGTTATTTCCCTTTTCCCACAAATCAATGCTGACAATATTGCTACTTTATCATAAAGGATGCTGAATATAAGGGAGTTATGTCCTCTGACAGTGATATATTTATATCAATATCATTTTCATACATATATTATTAGTTATCATTATTAACAGTTAAAGTCTTAAGGTGCATCATGGGAAATTAAACAGAAGAAAGCATGACAAGATTGCATTTCAGAAAAGCCCCTTAGTATCTTAATTGCTCAACCAGAAAAAAAACGTCTTGCTTTTAAAATAATTAAAGGCAAATGGCAAATAAATATTTCATTTGCCCATTATGCAGGAAGGACTTTGATTGGGTAAGCCCCCTGCATATAAATGAAACTAAAAACTCCTGCACTTATAAAACACACAGGCATCATTGCAGATATAAAAATCTCCTCTGGGGACATCCGTAAGTGGAACTAGAGATAAACTAAACTGTTTTGTTCCAATTGCAGTTTCGCAGAACCCATTGTTCTGAAAATCCGATTGAATTGGAATTTGTGTGAATATTCCTAAAGCCTAATTTTCGATTTTTCTATAGGAATATTAGATTTTTCGTAGAAATTTTAGATTTTTCTATAGAAATGTTAGTATAGAGATTTTAGATTTTGTATAGAATTTTAGATTTTTGTATAGAAATTTTAGATTTTTGTATAGAAATTTTAGTATAGAAATTTTAGATTTTTCTATAGAAATTTAGATTTTCTTAGAAATTTTAGATTTTTCTTAGAATTTTAAACTTTTGAATATTAGATGAAAAGTTCAGATTTCGAAAAATCCATTGGATTTGTGGATTTCGAGATCGGAAATTCTTGAATGGAAAAGAGGTTCATTTAAAACCAGAAATCCTCATAAAATGGGTCCCCACTAAGATAAAATTCACCCAGATTAAATATGACGTTTGATACAATTCTTATAATTATATATGAATATAATATACTTATATTTATATTATATAGAAATCGAAGTTCTTGTACATACTCCATACAGATAAGCTCCCTACATGTCCATTGACTTTATTCACTACAGCCAAAAAAGAGGTAAAAAAAAACTAATAGACCAGACACAGAAATGTATTCGTTTCTCCCCTTTTCTGCCTGGCGTATATTGTTCTGTACATCACTGTAGAGTCTGTGCTTTCCACAAGCTGATTATATTTACTATGGCCATAAAACTGTGTCTGGCAGTTTAAAAGCACTGCAGACAACCTTAGATTGCAGCTTCTGTTAAGACCCCCAACCCTCCCATCCCTAAATCTTAATTTTCGCACTCCGCGGGGCATATGGAGTCCAGGCAAGTTAACTGTTTTATCATCAGGAAAAAGGATGTGGATAAAGAGGCAAACTGTGGTATTTATGGATATGTTTATAGCATGTTACAGTTTTACAAGGAAACTCCTCAGCGCAGTGTGAGACCCAGCCACACTCTATAATGTGGTAAGGAAACCATAAAATTGGACCTGTTGAAATAAACCGGTTTTCAAAGTAACACGAACATAATTGGAAAATTAGACTCATGTGTACATCTAGAAAATGCCAGATTGTGGGGGACCTCCCCACCCCTTTAATCCAGGGTTGGCAGAAATGTTTTCATAAGAAATAGATTAGTTCTGCTGCAAAAATCAAAGGCGAGACTCGGTTTACAGCATTGCTACGATTCAGCTATCACAGCTAAACAAAACCATTCGCTCTGAGACAAACTGCTCCAAACCTCACAATATTTAGATGTTTTATGAAAATTTGATTATGGGATCTAAATAAAAAACGAATCTCTTTTCTCCGTGTGGCTGCTAATGTGTCATATCTACATACAAGGAGTCTAGTGTTTTTTATCCCATATGACTAATGTATGTATAATTGTATTTATATAGCGCCACTTGGGTACGCAGCGTGTACATTATAAAATAGAGAGTATACAAACAAGCCATGGTGCAAGCCATTATATAGATAAATTAAATTTACATAAAAAAGTTTCAAAGGTTAAGAATAAGTGCAGCATGCCTTGACATATTTGGAATGAGATCCCTGCCCCCAAGAGCTTACAATAAGTGGGAGGAAACAACATACAGAACAAATTGGGGGAGGGATACAAAGTGCTCAGACATATAACAATCATTAATAGTGCTTTTTTTTAGGATAACCGTCTGATTGAAAGAGCTTAAGGATGTCACCTGGCGAAGTGAGAGAGGGAGAAGAGTTCCAAAGGTAGGAGCAGCAAGAGAGAATGGTTTAAGGCTGGGGAGGAAGTGTTTTGTGGGGGGTTTGTAGAGAAGGTTTCCTTGCATGGAGTGCAGGGATGTCCAGGAACATAAGGGACCAAGAGAGAAAATAAGTGGGGAGGTGCAGTAGAGATTTAAGGGTTCAAAGAAGGGTAATGAATGTGATTCTTGTTTGATGGGAAGCCACTCTATGGACTGTAGATAGGTTTGCAAGTTCTTTTTAGAGGAGAGCGAGATTATCCAAATTGCCAAGTTTAAGATAGATTGGAGAGGAGATAGATGACAGGCCGGGAGACCAAGTAGCAGAATGTTACAGTAGTCAAGACGGTAAATTATAAGGGCATGCATGAGCATTTTAGTAGTGAAGCGAAAGAGAAAAGGGTGGATCTTGGCAATATTGCGAAGGAAAAAATGACAGGTCCTAGTGACATGTTATGTGATGATAGAAGGGAAGAGAGGAGCCAAAGTTACTCCAAGGAGCGTGCAGATTCAACTGGGTTAATGACCATATTGTCAATAGAGATGGAGAAGGGTGGAATAGGTCCCAGTTTAAGGGGGGAATAATTAATTCAGTTTTACATAGATGAGTTTAGGCAGATGCTTATATTTATCCACACCTGGATTGCTTTAATCCAAGAGGACCTCAAACCCCAAGACTGTGACTGAGCTTTACGTCTCCTCTGACAGCTTTATGAGCTCACACAGCCACAGAGGTAGGTGACAGGGGGTTAGTTATTATTCTTCCTACCTCCCATCCTTTAACTACTGCAGGGCACAAAGCGTTACTGGTGCAATTAACTTGTTTGTCCACTCTATGGACCCAACCTCCTTCTATTGAATGACATGTGCATGTTCATGAAGGAGAAGAATCCAGGAGACTGTTAGCGGAGGTTCTATGAATGGCATGTGCATCCTCATGAAGGAGAAGAATCCAGGAGATCTGGCAGCCAGAGGTTCTATTGAATGGCACGTCATGCTCATGAAAGAAAGAATCCAGGAGACCTGGCACCAGAGTTATCGAATGGCACGTGCATGTTCATGAATGAGAAGAATCCAGGAGATCTGTCAGTTGGAGGTTTCTGTTGAATGGCCAGCATGCTCAGAAGAGAAGAATCCAGGAGATCAGGCACTGAGGTTTCTGTTAATGGCACGTGCATGCTCATGAAGGAGAAGAATCCAGGAGATCGGTCAGTTGGAGGTTTCTGTTGAATGGCCCAGTGATGCTCATGAAGGAGAGAATCCAGGAGATTGGCAGCTGGAGGTTTCGTTGAAGCATGTGCATGCTCATGAATGAGAAGTATCCAGGAGACCTGGCAGCCAGGGTTTCTAGCAAATGGCACGTGCATGCTCATGAAGGAGAGGAATCCAGGAGACCTGGCAGCCAAAGGTTCATTGAATGGCACGTGCATACTCATGAAGGAGAAGAATCCAGGAGATCTGGCAGCTGGAGGTTCTATTGAATGGCACGTGCATGTTCATGAAGGAGAAGAATCCAAGAGACCTGGCAGCCAGAGGTTTATTGAATGGCACGTGCATGCTGATGAAGGAGAAGAATTCAGAAGACCTGGCAGCCATAGGTTCTATTGAATGGCACATGCTTGCTGATGTTATTTGGTTAACTTAACCAAAATGTGGCAGAAAGTAAAAAATGTTACTTCTTTATAATTTAAGATCATTCCGCTGTAGAAAATGCTGCAAAATGTCAACTTCTAAATACGCCCGTTAGTGTGTGGATACTAAACGGAAAATGATATAAAGCAGCATTGTCCCTCATGAAAAACAGAGGAATAAAAAGCATAAAATGGTGGAATTACTGCAATATCCTGGGGTATTGTTAAGATTCTTTATAGAGTTCATTATCAGGGAGACGAACCTTGTCTGACACTTCACCTCATTCATTCATCATTATCACATTCATCTTCATCTCTACTATCTATCTCCATTATCAATTCCAGGCTATTCCTTACATTTTATTCACTGCGGGACAAGATTTTCCAATCTCGATGTTCTCTATTTTGCCCTCAAGACCAAAGTCTGGTAATTTCATTAGGTTTTTTTTTTTGGTAGTTCCATACATCATAGGACCATATTGCTCCCCTAGACATTTATTCTCCTTATCATAATATTTATCTTTTCATTTCATATGTTATGCCATATATGTTTACCATGTTTAGTAGTTATGTTATTTATCATCTGTATCACTACTAATAACCGAGACAAGGTAAGTTATACAAGAGAGAGAAGCGGAACAGGTTAGTAATGGTTACACAGGGATCATGGTTTTTTGTGCCTTACGGGGTAGAGATGTCCGAACTTCGCAAAATCCGGTCTGCTCGAGGATTCGCGAATTTCGAAAAAATTAGAAAATTCGAAAACCGCAAGCGGACCCATTAAAATGAAAAAAATCCTCGTTATTTCAAAAATTTTAGAAAATACGGGTTTTTGTGTATTTCCAAAATACGGGAAATCCTCGTAATTTCGGAAATTTTGAAAATAAGGGTTTCATGAATTTTCGAAAATACGAGAAATCTTGTAATTTTGAAAAATTTGGATCCGCGAACTGGGCCATCACTACTTATGGGTAACAATGTGCTTGTGATCAAAAAGAGATCCATAAAGAGTTTTACGGGGGTTGCAAACTTTATTTAGGAAAAATTTGTGCGAGCATATAATATATCCCTGTGAACAAATATTATTTATAAGGCATGTTTACCCCCTTCAAAAACGTTTAGACGTAGACTAAGTACCCCCCAATTTCCCAATATGTTCCTTCTCCCTGGTGCTCCTGACTCCAGATATCTTACCTTGAAATCCTTGGGTCCCGCTCTGCTATTTGTGCTACTTTAGGGCTTTCTTAAACTTGCACATCCCTAAAGTAGGCAGCAAGGCATTGACTGTGACACAGGAGGGTAAACGACAGGAGGAATGTAAAAGGAAATATCTGGACTCAGGAACACCAGGGAAAAAAGGTAAATATTGGGAAAATGGGATTAGCCTATTTTTTTAAAGTTTTGAAGGGGTTTGTTGGTGATTTCACACTGCTGTGATGTAGGAAGTCGCTGGATGATATATTCATGGGAAGTATGCATGTCTGTCTTAATAAAGGGCCAAGATACAGTGCCAAAACGTACTTGTATGCAGTTTTTTATAAAAGACAAAAGCTAGCCATACACAGCAAGTTCAAGCGCATGATGGTCCATCTGACCTATACTCCTGCACAAAAACCATCTGGAAGTTGGTATCATGGTACCACGTTGCACCCACATGAAATCTGCTCAAAACTATCCACAGGTTGAATCATCTGAAATTATCTAACTTGCCTGATCGATTTCCAATTAATAAACTGGTTGTTCAATGAGAAGTCAATAGTGAGTGAAACAGTTGATGAGTTTCTATAAGGAAAGGAATGTTGCAGGTTACTGATATTGATATATAAAGTAGAATTGATCCAGGGATATTTCCGATTGCCACTTGGGGTCAGGAGTTTTTTTCCTCTTCATAATTCTGGTGCCTTCCTCTGGATCACCAGTTAGGCAGGAAATGTGGGGTATTGCTGAGTAGGTTGGAGGTATGTATGTCATAGATAGATAGATAGATAGATAGATGAGGGAGAGAGAGAGAGAGAGAGAGAGAGAGAAGATAGAGAGAGAGAGAGAGAGAGAGAGAGAGATAGAGATAGATAGATAGATGATAGATAGATAGATAAGATAGATACGATAGACAGACAGACAGACAGACAGACAGACAGACAGACAGACAAGACAGACAGACAGACAGACAGACAGACAGACAGACAGAGACAGACAGACAGACAGAGACAGACAGACAGACAGACAGACAGACAGACAGACAGACAGACGACAGACAGACAGACAGACAGACAGACAGATACCGTAGATAGATAGATAGATAGATAGATAGATAGATAGATAGATAGATAGATACTGTGATGATAGATAGTAGATAGATAGATACTGTAGATAGATAGATAGATAGATAGATAGATAGAAGATAGATAGATACTGTAGGTAGATAGATAGATAGATAGAGAGATAGATAGATAGATAGATAGATAGATAGATAGTAGATAGATAGATAGATGTAGATAGATAGATAGATAGATAGATGATAGATAGATAGATAGATACTGTAGATAGATAGATAATAGATAGATATGTAGATAGATAGATAGATAGATAGATAGATAGATAGTGTAGCTAGATAGAGTAGATAGATAGATGGATAGATAGATAGATAGATACAGTAGAAAGATAGATAGATAGATACTGTAGATAGATAGATACGTAGATAGATGTAGATAGATAGATTACTGTAGATAGATACTGTAGATAGATAGATATGTAGATAGATAGAGATAGATAGTAGGCTAGATAGATAGATACTGTAGATAGATAGATAGATAGATAGATAGATGATAGATAGATAGATACTGTAGATAGATATAGATAGATAGGTAGATAGATAGTAGACAGACAGAGAATGTAGATTACTTCCACATAAGTGGATTCCATGCATGCAGACATCCTAGGAGGACTCTCAGATCATGTTCCCCTCCTCCCTAGCTACTCTTGGATCTTTAGCTCCTGTGACCCATTCAGAAGTCTCTCGCCTGCTTTCTATCATGTCCGCTATGACCTGTCCCCTTGATCCCTTGATCTCTGTATTACTGAAGCACTGTAACCATGTGCTTACCCCTATAGTCACCCACATATCAACGCCTCCGTACATCTGGAATTTCCCTTCCATCTTTAAGCATGCTCTTGTTAAGCCCATACTAAAAAAGCCCTCGCTGGATCCATCTTGTTTAGTCAACTACACCTGGTCTCTCTCTTACCGACAGACTATAAACTGCTAGAACTGCTTCTCCCGTATCACAACTACACTTCATGCTCATAACCTATGGATCCTTGCAATCTGGATTTGTCTTGCGCATCCACTGAGACGGCTCGTGTAAGGTTATAAATGATCTGCAGGTTGCAAAGGCCAATGGTCACTTTTCTTTTTTATCCTCCTTGACCTCTCCTCTGCTTTCGACACAGTCGATCATTCCCTCCTAATGCGGATACTTTACTCCTTGGGCATTCGGAATGAAGTGGCATCCTGGTTTCTATCCTATCTCTCTGACAGAACTTACCCTGTGGTCATATAATAATAAAAAACATGCTCTCTGGTCTCTGGTGTGGGGGTATCACAGGGGTCTGTTCTTCTTATTGTTCCCCCTTTACACTATTTCCTTTACACTAACTCTGACATCCACATCACATGTCTCCGACTGTCTCCTTGCCATCTCCTCTGGATGTCGTGACAGTGCCTCCAAATTAAATCTTTCTAATACTGAACTGTTCATTTCCCACTTAAACCTGGTCCAGTCCCATTTTCTCTATCTCGTTGACAAATACCCCCATTTTCCATATCCAATCAGCACGCTGCCTAGGGATAATTATGACTCCTCACATTAAATAGTTTAAAAACCTGCGCTTTTTCCTTCCGCAATATAGCCAAAATCTGCAGGTTCCTCCCAACAGCCACTAGCTTATGATGCTCTCATCCTATCCCGTCTGGATTATTGACAACCTACTATACTGGTTTTCCTGCTTCCCACTCTCTCCCCTTAGTCCATACAAACTCTGCTACAGGTATTGTTTTGCTCTCTAATAAACAGGATCCCAAATCTCCTCTGTACCGCACAAACAAACCTGGCTTCCCATTAGACAGTGCATTGTTCACAAAATCCTTCTCCTAACATTGAAATCCCTTCACTCTTCTGCACCTCCTTATATTTACTCTCCAGTGTCCTCATTTGTTCCAGCCTGTACCCTTCGATCATCAAAAAACCATCTCCTTTACAGACCCCCCACTCATACTGCTTCTCTCTCCTTAAACTTCTCTCTTGTGGCTCCCATTCTCTGGAAATTCTATCCCCTCTTCTTACGTCAAGAAACCTCAATTAGCAGGTTTAAATCTACCCTTACACCTACCTATCTGGTAATGAGCACAGTATATGGTATCTATATCTATATATGATAAATCTACCCTTACATCCTACCTATCTGGTAACCAGCACAGTATATGGTATCTATAAATCTATATATGATAAATCTACCTTACATCCTACCTATCCGGTAACCAGCACAGTATATGATATCTATATATCTTTATATGATAAATCTACGCTTACATCATACCTATCTGGTAACCAGCACAGTATATGATATCTATATATCTATATATGATAATATCCCTTACATCCTACCTGTCCGGTAACAGCACAGTATATGACATCTATATATTATATATGATAAAATCTACCTTACATCCTCCTATCTGGTAAACCAGCACAGTATATGGTATCATATTATCTATATATGATAAATATAACCTTATATCCTACCTATCTGGTAACCAGCACAGTATATGGTATCTATTTATCTATATAGATATATTTATATCCTACCTATCTGGTAACCAGCACAGTATATGGTATCTATATATCTATATATAGATAAATCTACCCTTACATCCTACCTATCTGGTAACCAGCACAGTATATGGTATCTATATATCTATATGTGATAAAATCTACCCTTACATCCTACCTATCCGGTAACCAGCACAGTATATGGTATCTATATATATTATATATGATAATCTAGCCTTACATCCTACCTATCCGGTAACCCGCATAGTATATGGTATCTAATATCTATATATGATAAACTACCCTACATCCTACCTATCTGGTAACCAGCACAGTATAGGTATCTATATATTATATATGAAAATCTACCCTTACATCCTACCTATCTGGTAACCAGCACAGTATATGGTATCTATATATCTATATATGATAAAATAACCTTACATCCTACCTATCTGGTAACCAGCACAGTATTGATATCTATATACTAATATGATAAAATCTACCTACATCCTACCTATCTGGTAACCAGCACAGTATAGGTATTCTAAATTCTACCCTTACATCTACCTATCCGGTAACCAGCACAGTATATGGTATCTATATATATCATAATGATAAATCTACCCTTACATCCTACCTATCCGGTAACCAGTACAGTATATGGTATCTATATATCTATATATGATAATCTACCTTACATCCTACCTATCCGGTAACCAGTGCGTATATTGTATCTATATATCTATATATGATAAAATCTAGCCTAAATCCTACCTATCCGGTAAACCAGCACAGTATATGGTATCTATTATCTATATATGATAAATCTAGCTTACATATACCTATCTGGTAACCAGGACAGTATAGGTATCTATATATATCTATATGTGATAAATCTACCCTTACATCCTACCTACTGGTAAACAGCACCAGTATATGATATATATATATCTATATGTGAAAATCTACCCTTACATCCTACCTATCCGGTAACCAGCACAGTATATGGTTATATATATCTATATGATAATCTAGCCTTCATCCTACCTATCCGGTAACCAGCAAGTATATGGTATCTATAATCTATATATGATAAATCTACCCTTACATCCTACTATCTGGTAACCAGCAAGTATATGGTATCTATATATCTATATATGATAAATCTAACTTACATCCTACCTATCTGGTAACCAGCACAGGATATGGTATCTATATATCTATATATGATAAATATAACCTACATCCTACCTATCTGGTAACCAGCACAGTTAATGATATCTATATATCTATATAGGATAAATCTACCCTTACATCCTACCTATCTGGTAACCAGCACAGTATATGGTATCTATATATCTATATAGATAAATCTACCCTTACATCCTACCTATCCGAGTAACAGCACAGATATGGTATATATAATCTATATATGATAAATTACCCTTACATCCTACCTATCCGGTAACCAGTACAGTATATGGTATCTTATATATATATATATGATAAATCACCCTTACATCCTACCTATCCGGTAACCAGCGCAGTATATTGTATCTATATATCTATATATGATAAATCTAGCCTACATCCTACCTATCCGGTAACCAGCACAGTATATGGTATCTATATATCTATATATGATAAATCTAGCCTTACATCCTACCTATCTGGTAACCAGCCACAGTATATGGTATTCTATAATCTATATATGATAAATCTACCTTACATCCTACCTATCTGGTAACCAGCACAGTATATGATATCTATATATAATATATGATAAATCTACCCTTACATCCTACCATCTGGTAACCAGGCACAGTATATGATATCTATATTTCTATATATGATAAATCTACCCTTACATCCTACCTATCCGGTAACCAGCACAGTATTTGATATCTATATATCTATAATGATAAATCTACCCTTGCATCCTAACTATCCGGTAAACCAGCACAGTATATGATATCTAATATCTATATTGATAAAATCTACCCTTACTCCTACCTATCCGGTAACCAGCACGTATATGGTATCTATATATCTATATATGATAAACTACCCTTAAATCCTACCTATCTGGTAACCAGCACAGTATATGGTATCTATATATTTATATATGATAAATATAACTTACATCCCTACCTATCTGGTAACCAGCACAGTATATCATTGTTTTATTTGCACTGCATATGTCTCACTCCAGCACTTATACCTATTCATTGTATCTGTGTGTTAACCACTATAACTAGATTGTAAGCTCTATGGGGCAGGGACCTCCTTTCCTCTTGTGGCAAAGCTCTAGCACTTCTAACTATATAATTTAAATATTTATGTAGTGAATTATTTAATATTTGTTCCCCCGTGATGACTTGTATTTGTTATTATGCAGCACTGCATCCCCAGTGGAGCATTATAAATAAACGATAGAAGGATAGATAGATAGAAGATAGATAGAATAGATGATAGATAGATAGATAGATAGATAGATAGATAGATAGATGATAGATAGATAGATAGATGGATAGATTTTCACATTATCAAGTCAAAAGAACACCCACATAAGCTATAAAACTCAATTTGACAATAACTCATAATGACTGAACATGCCAAACACTAGATTGTGAATTTATGTAAATTAAATCTTCCCAGAACTTTAATCTTCTGCCCAGATGTTCAGTTTCAGGGAGGAAACCGAAGGGGAGGTTTAATCATTGAATACCAGTTAAATGGAAGACAATTGCAGAGTTGTGATCTATGTTCTAAATATCAGACATTGTCTGCATTAATGTTCTACATGTTTTTTTCTTCCTTAAAAGTTTAAAAGGATCCCTTACCGGGAAAGACATAAAGGTGTACCTGAACCTGGCTGGGTACAGCGACTGCCATGGGCATAACTACCAAGGGAGCAGAGAGAGCAACTGCACGGGGCCTGGGAGCCAAGGGGGCCCCATCTTCTAATTTTTTCTATGCCAGATATAACCTCCTCCCAGAAAACCACTGTGGATGAAGCACGGATAGGGGCCCGATCATAGTTTTGCTGGGGGGGGGGCACTGCCTGATGTACTTGACCTCCTATTAGGCGATGTTATTATCACTGAATTCCAGAGGCTGATTTCTGTAATAAAGTAACCACTGATAGTTAAATAGCCTTTAGTCTACTTGAGGTATCTATGAAATGCAATGGCATTGGAACCAGGAGCACTGTCTTCCACATATACCCAAGCCACATTGATTTTGGATTATAATAGGAATATTGTTTAGGCTATAAACACTAACCAGTATTATTGAAGATAAGAATTATAAAAGGTTTAATGTATTGGGTTGTGCAGAACAACACGTCTCCAACAACCAATTGGATGTTAGCCCTCTACTGGTCTACAGCAAATAAGTTTTTCATTATATCAGATCAGTTGCTGCATAGAGATAGCATTGGCATAGATGGCAGCACCTCCTTAGCCCAATGTCTAAACAGGGATCTCCAACCTTGGTTGCTCTGGATGCTCCCAGCATTCCCTAGTTGCCTCCTGTCGTTGTGAAGTGTTTGGACATTTTCAAACATCTGAAGGCTCTCAGGTTGGAGATTCCAGGCCCAGAAGCGATAAACAGAAACTTCAAAACAAAAAGAAGTGAAAAAGTTGTTCTATGACCAGTCAGAAAACATGCTAAGTTGTCCTTTAATATGTTTTGCTGCTTTTTTTTTTTAGCTCAACCACAAACTGCTTTCCCGAAACTTGATTCTTATCAAATCAATGTGGCTAGAGAAATACAGAGCAGATAAGCAGCACTTCAAGCAGAGTGTAACATAGCGGAATGTTTGGACTAAGAAAATTAATACACAAGTTGTCACTTATTTACATATCTATCTTAAGGTGGCCATACGTCAGAACTTACCTGCCTTAAATCGCCTTTACAGTTCTTCTTCGTGGCCGACATACGATTGCAAAATGAATGGGCCAGGTGGGACCTCACGATTGCGAAGAATGGAAAAGGTGGTTCCCAGAAGAATTCATTGAATTTTGCTCCTTTACACCTACTGACTCCCATTGTGCTTGTGAAGGTTCTCATTCATCCAGGTCATGGTATATATGTTGTATTCAATTAGATCAACTGGACTTGAAATGTAGTTCTTGAAGACGTTTCGCTAGTCATCCGACTGGCTTTCTCAATTCAGAATGACTTGTACAAGAATCTGTGGCAATTATGTACCCTGGAAAATCCCAATTAGCATATCAACAGCCGGTGTTAAAGGCGTGATTGGATAGTGGCTAAGAGGTGTTATAGGAACGCCCAGAAGGTGTGTCAAAACAGCATTGTACATGGCAGACAGTTGGTGTCGAACCCCCCCACCTCTATTTAGGCTTGGTTTCTTTATTTTCACATAAATGGCCTCCTTAACCCTCTCTTGAACCAGTCAGTTCCTTCGCCAGTATGTTAACATTACAATCTTCAAGTATGTCCTTTATCCTTGATACACGGCTGAGTCCTGACCCGAGGAATTGGCTCTTCTGTGCTGTTCTGTGCTGTACTGACTCCCATTGTTTATTATAATGTATTTCTTAGTGTCCCTTTGGCTCTGTATTAAAATTTTAGCAATTTTCTCTGTTTTCTAGGGTTAATAGGCTGTAGGCCCACTGAGGATTCCCCTTTAACCCTTTGGGTGAGTCCGACACTGGTTATACCTCAAAACCATTTTGGTTTGACACCGGGGATTAATCCCTATTTACTGACACTTTTACTTGCCAGTTTCGTTCCGATAGCTGCTCCGTGGATCCTATTGAATGTACAAAAATCCGATTGAATGGGAATTTTTTCAGTTTTCGATAGACATTTTCAATTTTTCGATAAAAAGTTTCTATTTTCGGAATTTTTCCGGAATTTTAAAATGTTAAATTTTCAATGAAAAGTTCTGAGGTTCAAAAAAATCTGTTGGATCTGCGGATTTTTGAAACCGGCAGCTCCGAATTAAAAGCAGGTTTGTTTATAACCGGGATTCAGCACTATGGGGGTCTATCTGTCTGCGTTCAAAATGCTTTATGAAATGTTATTAATTACGGAAGAATTATTTTTAAAGGAACACTAAACTCTTAAAAATGACTATGTGGCATCCGTTTCTATTATTCCCAGGGAGGTGAGAACGCTTATTCTCCCCTCCCTGTGAATAATAGGACGCTCGGGGGACCTGAAACTTACCTTACCCGCGCTCCACTCAGCAGCCGCTCAGTCTTGAACAGCTGTTCTCTCCCGATCGCGCGCCCTATCTTTTGAATTGGCGCGCATGCGCCTAAGATAGGGCGCGTGGTCGGGACAGATCGGCTGTCAGTGACTGAGCGGCTGCGAGTGGAGCGGCGGGTAAGGTAAGTTCCTGGTCCCCCGAGCGTCCTATTATTCACAGGGAGGTGAGAATAAGCGTTCTCCCCTCCCTGTGAATAATAGAAACGGATGCCACATAGTCATTTTTATGCAGGATTGGAGTTTACAGGTCCTTTAATAATATTCAACAAGGAGCTAAACCTTTACAATATTTTATTTTGTTTTTCTTTGTACATTTAATATTTCTCAAATTAAAATATAAATATACATAAACTGCAAAGATATCATAACTACGATAGCTCCAGATTTGTCTTTATCTCCCAGAACTGTACACTTTATAGGATCAGGACAGTTGTATTCAAATGTGTTATAAATTGTTATTCTGAACATATGAGCCCCGGAGGAAAAATTTGTGCTTCAAACTGATTATTTCATCTGTAAGAACACATGCTTCTAAATCTCAAAGTTTTATAGTTTTGGAAGAGCCTTAATGAAGGTTTTTTGATGCAAGATGGTAGTTAATACAAAGTCAAGTGAATTTAAGGACCTCAACAATGTTATTTCAAAGTGCTTGGTTCTTACATGTTGACTAATTTTGATGATTTTTCTTTGTGTTATTTTTGCAAATGCGTTGATTCCAGAGACGCACGCCTCCATAAAAACGTAACAAACTAAGAAATTTTAACAGCTGCACAGTTCGTTTCAGATAAGAGAAAGGATATTGTTGGCTATAATTTCTGGGTATATACATGAGCAGACGTTCAGGAATGCAAAACAGGTTTTATTTTACTTACCTTAATGGTTTGTCTCTTGTTTTATTCTACACAAAGTGTGTGGTTTTTTTTTTGTTTATTTTAAGGCATAGGTTTTTTTTTTTCTTTTATGAGACGGAGAAAGTAAACACAGACTCAAAACTAAATCCCCTTAGGGTTATTTGGTAGGGAATGAAATAAACTTGAGTAATTTTCTCTTCCAGAACCATAGGATACAGGGGGGGATTAAAAATGTGACTTTACACAGGATACACTTTTTTTTTAATGTACAGAAATCCATACACAAATTAAACCCACACACACACACACAAACACACACTGTATTATTTGATTTAAGGCACTTAGGGAATTTTTAAAACAAATCATTTTAGTTGCACTTTTTTAAATTGACACCGTGTGTAGATGTCCTTTACTGGTTCGGAAGGTTTGCAATCCTAGAATGCGTCCTGTAATTACATTAACCTGTTAATTCTGTTCCTTCCTCATAATACGTTTGCATGTCAATTTTCTGCTTGACTGAGCTCCTTAGAACACTCTCCATCTCTGATCTCATTTCCTGTCTATTTACCTGCCACTTACTATTATATATCGTTATCACAGATGTTTGATGTTATGTGAAATAGCCGAACCAAAGATGAAGGTTAAAGCTTTAAATTCGTGGGGGCGAACAGAACAGGATCATAGGAAATGAAGAATCTCCTCATTAAGTGGAATGTGCAATGGTGCTCCAACTGGTGAAGATGCCACCTGTAAAACCATGCCATTAAGTAGTGCGGTGCAATACTACAGCACACACAATAGCCCTAACTAGCAGCTAACACAAGACTTTACTTGTAAATAAAAGGCATTTTCCTTTTAGAGCTGAGGCAGTTGATTGCTTGACATGAACGGATAAAATCCATGGACTGGAAGAATGTCCTCAGTTCCAACTCTATTTCCCTGCATTAAAAAGTAAATAAATAACAGTGCGTTAATGGGAGAAGAGCTTATTAGCTGTTGTTATAACCATTTGACTTTAAATTAAGAAACAAGGATTTTCAAGCATTAAAGGGCATGTCCAGTCATTTACCTGACTCCAACCCCAACTGATATATTTTGCACTTTATTACCTGCATTTCTAACCAGATATTTAAGGATAATTATTGTCCCCACTGCCCCCCCCACCATGCAGTCAATCATGGCTGTGACAACATGATAACTAACATCACATCAATGGTTGACTGCTGTTTCACCTGCTGCCTCCTCTGCACACGCTCAAGCTTATAAAAAGCTCATTGAGCAGAGGGAGGAGGCAGAAACCTTTGCCAGAACAAATAGAACTCATCAATAAATATCTGGTTACAAATACATATAATAACTGGTAAAATAGCAGTTTGGGTTGCAGGCACATAACTCACAAGTCACCAGTTTTATGTTTTAAACTCCAGCCCCAAAAACAACTTGAGATTTTTAAAGATCACCCCACCAAAAAAACACTTTCCTTAAAATATTAATGATTTTTAATGAGTGCGATCCACTCTTTAGCACGCTCATTACCAGTTTGGAACAGGAGCAAAGGAGGAGGGACTTTCGGTGAGGGATCGGCTGTATGTAAGTAGCTATAACTCAGCATGAGGTAACATTATACCTGTGGCTTTTGGGGGGTAATCTTTCAAAATATCTCAAGTTATTTTGGGGCTGGAGTTACCCTTTGAGTTACCCTAATCTGCCTCTTACCACAAGAAACAATTACATTGCGAGAAGGCTTCAACAACAGGGACAAATGAGAATGACCTTAATCTGTTTATAATAATATCGGGAGTGGTATTCAAAGTAAAGGTTCGTACTCACGTCCGATGTGTGCACCGAGCCACAACCCAGTTTGGCCCTCCGCCGACCGAAAGAATACACACTCGTGATTCTCGACCAAAACAGCTGTTCGGCGTGCTTATTGGCTTTGTGCCAAATTGGCTGTGTACGAACCTAAAGTCTCATAGAACTTTAGTGAACTTCTTTTGGGTCCTTCCTATCAAGAATCAGCATTCACCAAGGATCAAGAAGAAGAGATTTCTTCTGCAACATCCTGGGAAGTATTAAGTATTGTGAACTAGAAGTTTTTGGGAGGTCTTGGTTGTATATATCTAAAGTGGGAGTGAAGGTGCCCTTTAAATCACAGGATTAAAGGATATCATTGAAGCGTTGTAGAGAACATTTTACCACACCCCATTTCATCTAGACCTTAAATATTCAGGTGAGATGTGATCTGAAAATGTTTATATTCACTGGCCCAACCGTCTAATATTCCCTTTAATAGTTAAATTCTATATTAACATATTTTTTGTGTGTTTGTAAAAGTTATCGTTTGAGTATAACACTAACGTTTTAACAGTTTGTAAAAGTTGTGTTAACATTTTCCAGAAACTGGCTAGTGTTTCTTTCTCCGAGGGTATTGTAAAAGTCTTATGGATACGGAAATGGCTTGTAGTTAACATGCAGGAGCAACGTTAACAAATAGAATTGTGCCAAAATACTTCTTTATAATTCTTATAAAACCTTCACACACCCAATTCTAGATTTATTTGCAACAATAAGAATACATCCAGTTTAACCCTAAACATCCTGCAAGTGTTTAAGCACGAGCATTTTTTTAGTTATGTGCCTGTGTGTATTTATATCTACAGAGTTTAACACATTATTTACTAAATTGACAATATTAATGTAGACTAAAGTTTTAAGTTTGGAGCCTTAGGTTTCTGTACTCGGGCCACTGCTATTTCATCTGTTTAATTGCATGTACACTGGAAAACTTGTTCTTTTAAATTGCCCATTATTGGAAACTATTATTCTTTCTGACTATCACTATACCCTTTGTTTGTTGATCTGCCCCCTATTTCATTAGGTATCCAATCTGAAACATCTTACGTTTTAGCATTTCTGTAAGCAGTTTTACTGTAGCTGGAATGGTTTGACAGTTGGTGTGCCGTATGCAGTTTTGACAGTTGGTATGAGGGAAAATAGTCAGGTCAGTGGTGAGAGCCTGAGCAAAAAAAGTACTGTATTGAAGGCATGCAGCAACACACACACCTCAGAGTAAATGCTACTTACATGTATTTATTTATAGATTAAGATGACGCAAAGTAAATTTTTCAGTATACATACACTTTAAGCATCGTACACATGTACGATCATACCACCGACGAACGACCCTGACCTCAAGGCACACGGGCGAGGAAAGGCTATTTTGGGCGTTAATCGCACATGTGTATGCATTCGGTCAGTTCTGTTCCTTTCTGACAAAGGTATCTGCCTCCTCCCTATGCTCAATGAGCTTTTTTATAAGCTTGAGCATGTGCAGAGAAAGCAGGAGGTGAAATAGTAGTCAATCATTAGCTGTAATGTTAGCAGTCACAGCCTTGATTGACTGCATGGAGGGAGGGGCCAGCTTACTCTGCCAGAATGGGGTCAGAAATTATCCTTAAATATCTGGTAATAATGGTAAGTAATGCAGGTAATAAAGTGCAAAATATATCAGTTGGGGTTTTGAGCAAGTATCTGGTCGAATGTCTCTCGATAAATAAAAAGTACTCTTATCTATTTCCTCCAGCTTCGTCCACTTTGTGTGGTTCAAAACAATTTGTGTAACTTTTCATTTTGTGGTAACATTCAATTTAATTATATCGAAGAAAGTGACCATTGGCTGCATGAGCAGAGGTTTTCCCACAATGCCATTTGAAGGCTGTTCCTGAATGTGGATAATATGTGGACGAACATCCATAATGAAATCACTTCCTGTTACGCTGCTCCTGCAAAGAAAAACAGTATGATACATCGATTATCCTGGAAAATATTAGGAAAATTGGAAATTATGAGGCATATTAATGCACTAGTTCCAGCAGACAAAATTCATTGTGAAATTAATGGGGTTATGTACCAAGAGCAATTATTGGGTATTTGTGTCTTAAAGTCATATTAACCGATGTACCGGGAGTTAACATGATTTTAAGACACAACTAACGGTGGTTGCAATAGTACATAAAAGCTGGGCCCCACAACCGTCGATAACTCCTCTTTATAGGGCAAGTCCAGAATGAAAACTTACATACAGGTAAATCACCCCCCAAGACCTAAATGGTAATAGTTTGAAATGTGAAATATATAAGTCTAACCTGAAATCCTGCACAATGTCCTGTTACCCCTGTTTCTGCTTCCTGGTTCTTCCAGTTAACAACTGTCAGTTATGGATTTGACAGTTGACATCACAGCCAATGACTGAATGTTAATCCCCTGCCTGCCTCTTCTGAGCATGCCCAGGCTCAGTACAGGCTCAGTAAAGGTTTCTAAATTGCTCAGTTTCCATGAGGCATCCAGAAGCATAGCAGGCATACAGTAATGACTTCATAGGACAAACTATGATATATCAACATATTTTAAAGAGGCCATTCTTTCTAAAATATGTTCTTATGAGGGTGGAGTTGTCCTTTAAGACAGATTCTTTAATCCCAGCAAGATTCAGGATGGGTAAATCCCATTCTCTATGTACAGAGAGGCGGTATTGGCTCAGTGCATTGCCAAAAAAAAAAAAAACAATCATTTTATTATAGGATGGATGCAAGGCCATGGAATGAGAAGAATGGGACTAATTCTCAGTGGAATAGTATAGTATAGTATAGTATAGTATAGTACAGTACAGTACAGTATAGTACAGTATAGTATAGTACAGTATAGTATAGTATAGTACAGTACAGTACAGTACAGTACAGTATTGTATAGTATAGCATAGTATAGTATACTATAGTATTTGAGGTTGAATAAAGACATACGTCCATCCAGTCCAACCCATCTAGCAATATCCTCATTTCCTGCCTAACTGTTGATCCAGAGGAAGGCAAAAAAAACCCACCAAATTTATGAAGGGGGAAAAAATTCCTTCCTGACTCCAAGTGGCAATCGGAAATTTCCCTGGATCAACTCTACTTTATGTATCAATACCAGTAACTTGTAACATTCCTTGTTTGTAGAAACTCATCCAGCTTTTTATTAAACTGACCAATGAACCTGCCATAACAACATCCACTGGAAGACAGTTCCATAGCTTTACCGTTCTCACAGTGACAAACCCTTTCCCAACTCTACTTTATGTATCAATACCAGTAACTTGTAACATTCCTTGTTTGTAGAAACTCATCCAGCTTTTTATTAAACTGACCAATGAACCTGCCATAACAACGTCCACTGGAAGACAGTTCCATAGCTTTACCGTTCTCACAGTGACAAACCCTTTCCCAACTCTACTTTATGTATCAATCCCAGTAACTTGTAACATTCCTTGTTTGTAGAAACTCATCCAGCTTTTTATTAAACTGACCAATGAACCCTGTCCCCCCCCCAACTAACAAACAATCCACTGGAGACAGTTCCTAGCTTTACGTTCTCACAGTGACAAACCATTCCAACTCTACTTTATGTATCAATACCAGTAACTTGTAACATTCTTGTTTGTAGAAACTCATCCAGCTTTTTATTAAACTGACCAATGAACCTGCCATAAACAACGTCCACTGGAAGACGTTCCATAGCTTTATACCGTTCTCACACGTGAAACCCTTTCCCACTCTACTTTATGTATCAATCCCAGTAACTTGTAACATTCCTTGTTTGTAGAAACTCATCCAGCTTTTATTAAACTGACCAATGAACCTGCCTAACAACGTCCACTGGAAGACAGTTCCATAGCTTTACCTCTCCACAGTGAAAACCCTTTCCCAACTCTACTTTATGTATCAATCCAGTAACTTGTAACTTCCTGTTTGCAGAAACTCATCCAGCTTTTTATTAAACTGAACTGACCAATGAACCTGCCATAACAACGTCCACTGGAAGACAGTTCCATAGCTTTACCGTTCTCACAGTGAAAACCCTTTCCCAACTCTACTTTATTATCAATCCAGTAACTTGTAACATCCTTGTTTAGAAACTCATCCAGCTTTTTATTAAACTGACCAATGAACCTGCCATAACAACGTCCACTGGAAGACAGTTCCATAGCTTTACCGTCTCCCAGTACAAACCCTTTCCACTCTACTTTATGTATCAATACCAGTACTTGTAACATTCCTTGTTTGTAGAACTCATCCAGCTTTTTATTAAACTGACCAATGAACCTGCCATACAACGTCCATGGAAGACAGTTCCATAGCTTTACCGTTCTCATGACAAAACCTTTCCCAACTCTACTTTATGTATCAATACCAGTACTTGTAACATTCCTTGTTGTAGAAAACTCATCAGCTTTTTTAAACTGACCAATGAACCTGCCATAAACAACGTCCACTGGAAGACAGTTCCATAGCTTTACCGTTCTCACAGTGACAAACCCTTCCCAACCTACTTTATGTCATACCAGTAAACTTTGTAACATTCCTTGTTTGTAGAAACTCATCCAGCTTTTTATTAAACTGACAAATGGAAACCTGCCATAACAACATCCACTGGAAGACAGTTCCATAGCTTTACCGTTCTCACAGTGAAAAACCCTTTCCCAACTTGAAGCCTAAACCTTTTTTCTTCAAGGGATGTCCACCTGTCAAGACAATTTTTTTTTATGGAATGGAATATTGTATGGAATTACACCAGAAATATCCACTCCACTCCACTCCACCTAGACCCTGGATTCACCCCAGCTCTGTCCATTCCTGCAGGCTGCAATTTGTTTTATATTTTTAGTTTTTGCCTCTCACCCAAGCCCTACCCATTAAAACAACATTTCAATTAGTTGCTTTTGTGCTGTGCTACCTTCTTATTCTAATTTCCTCCACATATTAACAGGAATTAAAAAGGCAAAGTCTCCTCAATACCAAGCTGCTTACATTCAAAACTGCAGACATGTGTAAGTAAAGTACATCCTTTTTTTTTAATCACTTAAATTTAATTGACCGCCTTATAACCTTCCACCCTGCTTCACTCATTGCTCTTTAATATACCTCCTCAGCAGGCGCTCACAGACATCTCCATAAATGAGTAGGTAGAGGGATGATTAGGCTACTGCCATCCAACACCCTGTTGTTTCTATTCCTTCCAAGCACGTTACATGCTCTATTTAGATGATCCTCGTTTTCCTTGTAAAGAACGGTATCTCACAGTCAAAATTCCAATTTGTTTGGCTCTCCGCTCTAGGTTAACCAGGTTAATGCAGAGATTAAAAAAAAGAAAAAGGCCGCCGTCAGGTTGGAATAATATAAGTTTAATGGGGTTGGGTCTTCACTTTTGGAAAGGCAACAACAAAAGCTAAAGAACAGACAAACACGTTATTCGGAATATAAATATTTTTAGAATTCACATGTAAAGCTGCCCATGTGAGATTAATAAAAGTTCATATCTTTAAAAATGGTGCTAATTTTGCCCCAACCAATCAGATGTTAGCTTTCAAATGTTAAATAAGATTTGATTGGTTGGGGCAAAATTAGAACCATTTTTATCAATAAGAACTTTTATTAAATCTCCTTGTGAATCTTACCTACTGACGTTCCACACAACTGCCTGGGACGATCACTTGTCAGCCATAAAACATTATCCAGCAAAGGAACAAAGTGAGATCATCAAAAGGTAAGAACCACTGGGGAAGTAGATGTAAAAGCAGATTAAATTGACTGCAATGTCTAATAACAGTACGGCCACCTTTAGATTGGCTAGATAATGTGAAACTATATTATTATTGATTCCAACACAGAGACTGCCTCGCGCTTGAAATGGTTGATGTAACTGGAATTCCTGTAGATATAGTTTAGGGGAATTCCAGCGACTTTCAAGATTTGAGCCTTCGGTGTAAATTCAAAGTCACTTGGATATTGATTTATGGATGACTTGATGCTGATTTGCATTAGAATTGATTTCAAACCCCATAGGATCCCAGCATTCGTACTTGCTGGAATTAAAGGAGCATGATGTGTTACAGTTAATCTATGAGCAATATGGAAATAAGCAAGGATGTCCTCAACAAAGGAGAGCGGGTGGGAAAAAAGAGTTAGAAAGAAAAAGTAAAGATAGAGCAGTTGTGTAACAAAAATCACTGGGGCCCCCAGCAAAACTATGATGGGGCCCCTATCCCTGCTTCATTCTCAGTGGTTTTCTGGGAGGAGGCTATATCTGTCATAGGAAAGATAAGAAGATGGGACCCCTTGGCTCCTGGGTCCCCCTGCAGTTGCTTCCTCTTTCTCCCCTGGTAGTTACGCCCCTGAGACAGAGTGTTAGCACCTCTCTTCCTACCAATACAATAGCACCAATTCTAACAGGTCTTTCACAGTCAAATGTACTTTACAGTAGAACATAAATTCTACCAAAAAGATCATTTGACTCTGCATGTAGTTGGGCTGGATCTACTACATATTTTAACTGCAAAAATGCTATCAACTACTAAAGAACATTCTTCCCATTCCTCTTCCAAAGCTTAGTTCTTGCTGGTAACGCCCCAAGTCAGCCAATACCATAGTGACTTGAATAGGGATGGCGCTGCCAGATAAATCCCTAGAACGATCATTAGGGAATGGCCGGAATTTAGTTTCAACAAACTGGGATTTTTCCTGTAGGCCATGACATGTTCAAAAAACAGAAAACATTTTGAAGAGGAAATTTACATTGATTTCTACCCACCACTGTATATACTTGTATGTAGTTCAACTTTCTAGTTTCTTGCACACACACACACAAAATGCAGCAACGCTGAGACGGCCTTCGGCAAAACTCTAAAGATTCCACCAAATGAAAATTTTACATCTCCCCTTTAGTTACCTCTATTAAAAAGTAATGAAAGAAACTGAATAAAGGAAACAAAGAAGAACTGAATGCCTTGGAAAATTAGAAAGAAGAGACAGAGTTTAAGGCTGAGTCCCCACTAGCAGAGCAGGAAGTACCAATGTCGATCAATCGTGCTTCCAGTAATTTAACACTATCAGATACAATACGGATCAAATATGGTGATCGCAAGTGATCTGATAGCCCAAAGAAGGCTAGTGGGCCCATACACAAAACTGATAGAATTGGCTATGGATGTAAAAATTGCACCATGCATTAGGTAAATAGTACATGTCTGTATCTGTTGTATTCAATTAGATCAACTGGACTTGAAGTTTAACGCCCAGAGTAAGGTGTCAAAACAGCATTGTACATGGCAGACAGTTGGTGTACAATGCTGTTTTGACACCTTACTCTAGGCGTTCCTATAACACCTCTTAGCCACTATCTAATCACACCCTTAACACCTGGCTGTGATATGCTAATTGGGATTTTCCAGGGTACATAATTGCCACAGATTCTTGTACAAGTCAAATACATTCTAGGGTTAGCTAACGATACATTCTAGGGTTAGCTAACGATACATTCTAGGGTTAGCGAAAACTAACGGTACATTTGAGGGTTAGCGAACAATACATTCTAGGGTTAGTGAACGGCTCGTAAATTTGATAATAATACAGCTGCGAGTTCGGAATTCCGAACTAGTTTGAACCAAAACTGTGTGTGCCCAGCTTAACTGACACAGCTGGCACTATCAGGGCCTCTGCCACCTTCAATAATTTCATGGGTTAAAATACTGAAATTCTAGAATGGTGTGAGTGTGTGTGCACGCTTGTGTGTCTGTAAATCTCTAGACATTAAAATAATCTCTATGAACTACAAAATACAGTTGAAACTGTACAATGTATATTTGCGAAGGAGATTCTATTTGCCCCAACATTGCTTTTCACGTTACATTTTATTTACAGAAAACAAACTAAATTTAGCTCTCCCTAGCAATGTCCCATCTTCAAGACCAACGCTTCCCTCAAGCAACGATAACGTGTTTCTTACAAGGATGCGGCAAACACAGCGTTCAATTGATTTCCTGGAAAAATGTTTTAATGAACTGGTGTGGGAATTGCACAGAATGTTATGTATTCATATTTGTTTGCAAAGATATTGCTTCATTTCAATAATATTATCCAAAAACTATATCTTGCAAATAAAACATTGAATTCCTTTGTTACTTCTCATTAACCTATATCATTATAAAATGTCCCCCTTACATTTTCATCTCTCTCCTACCGTCAATATATTATTTCCTTTGTTATTATTTTCCTGCCGTGTCATTTGTAAATAGTAGATTTTAAAGGTATCTAGAATGGAAACTGTACAATTTTTTGTTGATCTGTCACCTGTTTCTTTAAATATAGAATCTGAATCATTTATATTTCTGATGTCAATCAAGTGCCTTATTATCATAAACTCTTTTGCTGTGTGCAGTTTTACTGTAACTGAAATGGTGACAGTTGGGTGTGTGTGAAATGCATGGTGAGAAATTCCCTCTCCCTGTACCTTATAGAGATGGACTAAATAATCTTCACTAACCCTCGAATGTACCGTTTGATTTCAGTAACCCTTGAATTTATGGTTCTATTTTCCGTAACCATCGAAAGTATTGTTCGGTAACCCTCGAATTGGCCGTAACCCTCGATTGTAACTTGCGCAAAACCCGATAATTGCCTGCTCGTGTTTAAGAAGTGTTTTAACAAGTTTTGGTGATAGTGACATGTTCCCCAGACCATTTCCCAGGTACCACAGCCATTTACAGTAAGTTACCATTGTTAGTTTAGCTGTAAATCATCCAGACTTTTCGAATTATCACACCCCCATTGACTTTAATGGGTCCAAATACGAGATTTTACTGAAGTTCGAAAACGGACTGAACTTTATGAAGTTTGGCCATCTCTAGTGCCTTATAGTGATTACTGAGCATGCTTGCCCTCACAGAGAGTTGTGTCTGATTGAAGGGGTGTCGGTTAAGAGTAACTAAGCTTGAGCATAACTAGATTAAAGTTTCATACACACATGCAATCGTGGGGCCCGACCCGCAACGCATGATGGTTTACAAATAGCCATTTCGGCTGAGTATTGGTAAGTGTACTGGCACTTGGTCAGGCATAGTTGATGATCTGACCCGGCGGATCATCAACGATTCCAAACAGAATGGCTGACTGAGCACCCATACACTTACCAGTAGTCGGCCAAAATGGCCATTCGTACACCATCCTGCATCTTGGGTCAGTCCTTAAGTGCTATTTACATGTAATTATTTATAAGTTAAGATAAGGCAAAGTAATTTTTCCAGTTTTACATACCCTTTAAGATATTTATCCAATCTTACTTTGTCATCAAGAATGGAAATTCTTCACACTGCATTCTATGATTCATCCTGCAAAGACTGTCTCCAATTCACGTGCTGGGTTGGGATATTACAGAAAGTGTTCGGCAGGATTGATTTGCCCTAGAGTTGGCTCTGCAGATTGAGTCCATCATCGATAGTCTATAACAAATGAGTTATGTGTTGAAACATCTACATTATGATGGCAAAACCAGATTTTGGTTGTCACATTTTGGAAGCCAGGTTCAAACCAGGATCATACCTACACTTTAGAAGGCCCCCAAAAAACTGTCAGGCCTTGCACTTGATTGCTGTAACAGAAATGTCCATTGTGGAAACATGAACATTTTGATGAGGCTTGCAGGCTGCTGTAGACCCACCTCGATCTAGTGCAAAGAGTACAATCAAAGTAAATGCTTTCACATGCCTGTAAATCAGTAATAAGATTGTTAACATACAATATGGCTTTAACGCCCCCTATATGATGTAACTGTCACTAACATCCCCTATATGATGTAACTGTCACTAACGCCCCCTATATGATGTAACTGTCACTAACATCCCCTATATGATGTAACTGTCACTAACGCCCCCTATATGATTGTAACTGTCACTAACATCCCCTATATGATGTAACTGTCACTAACGCCCCCTATATGATGTAACTGTCACTAACATCCCCTATGATGTAACTGTCACTAACGCCCCCTATATGAGAACGTCACTCACTAAGCCCCTATATGATGTAACTGTCACTAAGCCCCTATATGATGTGTAACTGTCACTAACGCCCTATATTGATGTAACTGTCACTAACGCCAATATCTGATGTAACTGTCACTAACGTCCCCTATATGATGTAACTGTCACTAACGCCCAACTATATGATGTAACTGTCACTAAAGCCCCCTATATGATGTAACTGTCACTAACGACAACTATATGATGTAACTGTCACTAACGCCCCCTATATGATGTAACTGTCACTAATGCCAACTATACGATGTAACTGTCACTAACGCCCCTATATGATGAACTGTCACTAACGCCAAATAATGATGTAACTGTCATTAATGCCCCTACATGATGTAACTGTCACTAACGCCCCCTATATGAGTAACTGTCACCAACGCCAACTATATGATGTAACTGTCACTAACGTCCCCTATATGATGTAACTGTCACTAACCCCAACTATATGATGTAACTGTCACTAAAGCCCCCTATATGATGTAACTGCACTAACGCCAACTAAGTGTACTGTCACTACCCCCTAATGATGTAACTGTCACTAACGCCCAACTATATGATGTAACTGTCACTAACGCTCCAACTATATGATGTAACTGTCACTAAATCCAACTATATGATGTAACTGTCAATAATCCCCCTATATGATGTACTGTCACTAATGCCCCCTATATGATGTAACTGTCACTAACGCCACTATATGATGTAACTGTCACTAATGCCAACTATATGATGTAACTGTCACTAATGCCCCCTATATAGAGTAAGTGTCACTAATGCCAACTATATGATGTAACTGTCACTACGCAACATAGAGTGAGTATAAGCCACTATATGATGTAACTGTCACTAATGCCCCTATAATGTAACTGTCACTAATGTAACCTATATGATGTTACTGTCAATAATGCCCCCTATGATGTAACTGTCACTAACGCCAACTATATGATGTAACTGTCACTAACGCCACCTATATAATGTAACTGTCACTAATGCCACCTATATGATATAACTGTCACTAACACCAACTATATGATGCAACTGTCACTAACGCCAACTATATGATTGCAACTGTCACTAATGCCACCTATAATGTGTGACTGTCACTAAAGCCACCTATATGATGTAACTGTCACTAATGCCACCTATATGATGTAACTTGTCACTAATGTAACCTATATGATGTTACTGTCACTAAAGCCACCTATATGATGTAACTGTCACTAACGCCAACTATATGATGTACGTCACTATGCCAACTATAGATGTAACTGTCACTAACGCAACTATATGATGTAACTGTCACTAACGCCAACCCATATATGATGTAACTGTCAATAACGCCCCTATTGATGTACTGTCACCAACGCCAACTATATCATGTAACTGTCACTAACGTCCCTATATGATGAACTGTCACTAACGCAAACTATATGATGTAACTGTCACTAACGCCCCCTATATGATGTAACTGTCACTAACGCCACCTATATGATGTAACTGTCACTACGCCACCTATTGTGTAACTGTCAAAACGCCAATTATATGATGCAACGGTCACTAACGCCAACTATATGATGTAACTGTCACTACGCAACTAATGATGTAACTGTCACTAACGCCACCTATATGATGTAACTGTCACTAACGCCAACATATGATGCAACGGTCACTAACGCCAACTATATGATGCAACTGTCACTAATGCCACCTATATGATGTAACTGTCACTTATGCCCCCTATATGATGTAACGTCACTAATGCCACCTATATGATGTAACTGTCACTAACGCCAACTATATGATGTAACTGTCAATAATGCCCCTATATGAGTAACGTCACTAACGCAACTAATTATGTAACGTCACTAACCCACTATATGATATAACTGTCACTAATGCCACCTATATGATGTAACTGTCACTAACGCCAACTAATGATGCAACTGTCACTTACACCAACTATATGATGCAACTGTCACTAATGCCGCCTATATGATGTAACCGTCACTAAGCCCCCTATATAATGTAACTGTCACTAATGCCACCTATATGATGTAACTGTCACTAAAGCCACCTATATTATGTAATTGTCACTATGCCCCCTATATGATGTAACTGTCACTAATGCCACCTATATGATGTAACTGTCACTAACGCCAACTATATGATGTAACTGTCATAATGCCCCCTATGATTTAACTGTCACTAACGCCAACTATATGATGTAACTGTCACTAATGCCACCTATATGATGTAACTGTCACTAACGCCAACTATATGATGCAACTGTCACTAACGCCAACGATATGATGCATTTCACTAATGCTACCTATATGATGTAACTGTCACTAATGCCCCCTAATATGATGTAACTGTCACTAATACCCCCTATATGATGTAACTGTCACTAACGCCACCTATATGATGTAACTGTCACTAACGCCCCTATATGATGTAACTGTCACTAACGCCAACTATATGATGTAACTGTCACAACGCAACTATATGATGTAACTGTCACTAAGCCACCTATATGATGTAACTGTCACTAACTCCAACTATATGATGTAACTGTGAATAATGCCCCCTAATATGTAACTGTCACTAACGCCAACTATATGATGTAACTGTCACTAAGTACCCCTATATGATGTAACTGTCACTAATGCCAACTATATGATGTAACTGTCACTAAAGCCCCCTATATGATGTAACTGTCACTAACGCCAACTATATGATGTTACTGTCACTAACACCACCATATGATGTAACTGTCACTAACGCCACTATATGATGTAACTGTCACTAACGCCAACTATATGATGTAACTGTCACTAAAGCCACCTATATGATGTAACTGTCACTAACTCCAACTATATGATGTAACTGTGAATAATGTCCCCTATATGATGTAACTGTCACTAACGCCCACTATATGGTAACTGTCACTAACGTCCCCTATATGATGTAACTGTCACTAACGCCAACTATATGATGTAACTGTCACTAAAGCCCCCTATATGATGTAACTGTCACTAACGCCAACTATATGATGTACCGTACTAACACCAACTATATGATGTAACTGTCACTAAAGCCACCTATATGATGTAACTGTCACTATCGCCACCTATATGATGTAACTGTCACTAACGCCAACTATATGAGAACTGGTCACTAACGCCAACTATATGATGTAACTGTCACTAACACCACCTATATGATGTAACTGTCACTAATGCCCCTATATGATGTAACTGTCACTAATGCCACCTATATAATGTAACTGTCACTAACGCCAACAATATGATGTAACTGTCAATAATGCCCCCTATATGATGTAACTGTCACTAACGCCCAACTATATGCTGTAACTGTCACTAACGCCACCTAATGATGTAACTGTCACTAACGCCAACTATATGATGTAACTGTCACTAACGCCACCTATATGATGTAACTGTCAATAACGCCAACTATATGATGCAACGGTCACTAACGCCAACTATATGATGCAACGTCACTAATGCCACCTATATGATGTAACTGTCACTTATGCCCCCTATATGATGAATGTCACTAATGCCACCTATATGATGTAACTGTCACTAATGCCAACTATATGATGTAACTGTCAATAATGCCCCTATATGATGTAACTGTCACTAACGCCAACTATATGATGTAACTGTCACTAACGCCACCTATATGATATAACTGTCACTAATGCCACCTATATGATGTAACTGTCACTAACGCCAACTATATGATGAACTGTCACTAACACCAACTATATGATGCAACTGTCACTAATGCCACCTAATGATGTAACTGTCACTAATGCCCCCTATATGATGTAACTGTCACTAATGCCACCTATATGATGTAACTGTCACTAAAGCCACCTATATTATGTATTGTCACTAATGCCCCCTATATGATGTAACTGTCACTAATGCCACCTATATGATGTAACTGTCACTAACGCCACTCTATGAGTAACTGTCAATAATGCCCCCTATATGATGTAACTGTCACTAACGCCAACTATATGATGTAATGTCATAATGCCACCATATGATGTAACTGTCACTAACGCCAACTATATGATGCAACTGTCACTAACGCCAACGATATGATGCAACTTTCACTAATGCTACCTATATGATGTAACTGTCCTAATGCCCCCTATAGATGTAACTGTCACTAATACCCCCTATATGATGAACTGTCACTAACGCCCATATGATGTATAACTGTCACTAACGCCCCCTATATGATGTAACTGTCACTAACGCCAACTATATGATGTAACTGTCACTAACGCCAACTATATGATGTAACTGTCACTAAAGCCACCTATATGATGTAACTGTCACTAACTCCAACTATATGATGTAACTGTGAAAATGCCCCTAATGATGTAACTGTCACTAACGCCAACTATATGATGTAACTGTCACTAACGTCCCCTATATGATGTAACTGTCACTAACGCCAACTATATGATGTAACTGTCACTAAAGCCCCCTATATGATGTAACTGTCACTAACGCCAACTATATGATGTTACTGTCACTAACACCAACTATATGATGTAACTGTCACTACCCACTATATGATTAACTGTCACTAACGCCACCTATATGATGTAACTGTCACTAAGCCACCTATATGATGTAACTGTCACTAACTCCAACTATATGATGAACTGTGAAAATGCCCCTATATGATGTAACTGTCACTAACGCCAACTATATGATGTAACTGTCACTAACGTCCCCTATATGATGAACTGTCACTAACGCCAACTATATGATGTAACTGTCACTAACACCACCTATAATGTAACTGTCACTAATGCCACTATATGATGTAACTGTCACTAACACCAACTATATGATGCAACTGTCACTAACGCCAACTATATGATGCAACTGTCACTAATGCCACCTATATGATGTAACTGTCACTAATGCCCCCTATATGATGTAACTGTCACTAATGCCACCTATATGATGTAACTGTCACTAATGCCAACTATATGATGTAACCTGTCACTAACGCCCCTATATGATGTAACTGTCACTAACGCCAACTATATGATGTAACTGTCACTAATGCAACTATATGATGTAACTGTCACTAACGCCAACTATAGATGTAACTGTCACTAACGCCCCCTATATGATGTAACTGGTCAATAACGCCCCTATATGATGTAACTGTCACCAACGCCAACTATATCAGTGAACTGTCACTAACGTCCCCTATATGATGTACGTCACTAACGCCAACTATATGATGTAACTGTCACTAACGCCCCCTATATGATGTAACTGTCACTAACGCCACTATATGATGTAACGTCACAACGCCACTATATGAGTAACTGTCAATAACGCCAACTATATGATGCAACGGTCACTAACGCCAACTATATGATGTAACTGTCACTAACGCCAACTATATGATGTAACTGTCACTAACGCCAACTATATGATGTAACTGTCAATAAACGCCAACTATATGATGCAACGGTCACTAACGCCAACTATATGATGCAACTGTCACTAAGCCACCTATATGATGTAACTGTCACTTATGCCCCCTATATGATGTAACTGTCACTAATGCCACCTATATGATGTAACTGTCACTAACGCCAACTATATGATGTAACTGTCAATAATGCCCCTATATGATGTAACTGTCACTAACGCCAACTATATGATGTAACTGTCACTAACGCCACCTATATGATATAACTGTCACTAATGCCACCTATATGATGTAACTGTCACTAACGCCAACTATATGATGCAACTGTCACTAACACCCAACTATATGATGCAACTGTCACTAATGCCGCCTATAGATGAACTGTCACTAATGCCCCCTATATGATGTAACTGTCACTAATGCCACCTATATGATGTAACTGTCACTAAAGCACCTATTATGTAATTGTCACTAATGCCCCATATTGATGTAACTGTCACTAATGCCACCTATATGATGTAACTGTCACTAACGCCAACTATGATGAAACTGTCAATAATGCCCCCTATATGATGTAACTGTCACTAACGCCAACTATATGATGTAACTGTCACTAATGCCACCTATATGATGTAACTGTCACTAACGCCAACTATATGATGCAACTGTCACTAACGCCAACGATATGATGCAACTTTCACTAAAGCTACCTATATGATGTAACTGTCACAATGCCCCCTATATGATGTAACTGTCACTAATACCCCCTATATGATGTAACTGTCACTAACGCCACCTATATGATGTAACTGTACTACGCCCCTATATGATGTAACTGTCACTAACGCCAACTATATGATGTAACTGTCACTAACGCCAAACTATATGATGTAACTGTCACTAAAGCCACCTATATGATGTAACTGTCACTAACTCCAACTATATGATGTAACTGTGAATAATGCCCCTATGATATGTCACTACGCCAACATATGATGTAACTGTCACTAACGTCCCCTATATGAGTAACTGTCACTACGCCCAACTATATGATGTAACTGTCACTAACGCCCATATGATGTGTAAACTGTCACTAACGCCAACTAATGATGTAACTGTCATAACGCCAACTATATGATGTAACTGTCACTAAGCCACTATATGATTGTACAAGTCACTAACTCCAACTATATGAGTAAGTTGAATAATGCCCCCTATATGATGTAACTGTCACTAACGCCAACATATGAGTAATGTACTAGTCCCCTATATGATGTACATGTCCTAACCAAACATATGATGTACGTCACTAACACAACTCATATGATGTAACTGTCACTAACGCCACCTATATGATGTAACTGTCACTATCGACCTATATGATGTAACTGTCACTAACGCCAACTATATGATGCAAAATGTCACTAACGCCAACTATATGATGCAACTGTCACTAACACCACCTATATGATGTAACTGTCACTAATGCCCCTATATGATGTAACTGTCACTAATGCCACCTATATAATGTAACTGTCACTAACGCCAACAATATGATGTAACTGTCAATAATGCCCCCATAGATGAACGTCAATAACGCAACTATAGATGTAACGTTCACTAACGCCACTATATGATGTAACTGTCACTAACGCCAATTATATGATGTAACTGTCACTAACGCCAACTATATGATGTAACTGTCATAACGCCACTATATGATGCAACGTCACTAACGCCAACAACTGATATGCAACTGTCACTAAGCCACCTATATGATGTAACTGTCACTTATGCCCCCTATATGTGTAACTGTCACTAATGCCACCTATATGATGTAACTGTCACTAACGCCAACTATATGAATGTAACTGTCAATAATGCCCCTATATGATGTAACTGTCACTAACGCCAACTATATGATGTAACTGTCACTAACGCCACCTATATGATATAACTGTCACTAATGCCACCTATATGATGTAACTGTCACTAACGCCAACTATATGATGCAACTGTCACTAACACCAACTATATGATGCAACTGTCACTAATGCCACCTATATGATGTAACTGTCACTAATGCCCCCTATATGATGTTGTAACTGCACTAATGCCACCTATATGATGTAACTGTCACTAAAGCCACCTATATTATGTAACTGTCATATGCCTATAGATGTAACTGTACTAATGCCACATATATGATGTAACTGTCACTAACGCCAACTATATGATGTAACTGTCATATAAATGCCCCCTATATGATGTAACTGCACTAACGCAACTATATGATGTAACTGTCACATCCACCCAATGATGTAACTGTCACTAACGCCAACTATATGATGCAACGGTCACTAACGCCAACTAATGATGCAACTGTCACTAATGCCACCTATATGATGTAACTGTCACTTATGCCCCCTATATGATGTAACTGTCACTAATGCCCCCTATATGATGTAACTGTCACTAACGCCAACTATATGATGTAACTGTCAATATGCCCCCTATATGATGTACTGTCACTAACGCCAACTATATGATGTAACTGTCACTAACGCCACATAATGATATAACTGTCACTAATGCCACCTATAGATGTAACTGTCACTAACGCCAACTATATGATGCAACTGTCACTAACACCAACTATATGATGCAACTGTCAATAATGCCGCCTATATGATGTAACTGTCACTAATGCCCCCTATATGATGTAACTGTCACTAATGCCACCTATTGATGTAACTGTCACTAAAGCCACCTATATTATGTAATTGTCACTAATGCCCCCTATATGATGTAACTGTCATATGCCACCTTATGATGTAACTGTCACTAACGCCAACTATATGATGTAACTGTCAAAGCCCCCTATATGATTGTAACTGTCACTAACGCCAACTATATGATGTGTAACTGGCACTAATGCCACCTATATGATGTAACTGTCACAACGCCAAACTATAGCAACTGTCACTAACGCCAACGATATGATGCATCACTAATGCTACCTATGATGAACTGTCACTAATGCCCCCTATATGATGTAAATGGTCACTATACCCCCTATAGTGTAATGTCACTTACACGCCACCTATATGAATGTAACTGTCACTAACGCCCCTATATGATGAAAAAAGCAATAACGCCACCTATATGATGTAACTGTCACTAACGCAACTATATGATGTAACTGTCACTAAAGCCCCTATATGATGTAACTGTCACTAACTCCAACTATATGATGTAACTGTGAATAATGCCCCCTATATGATGTAACTGTCACTAACGCCAACTATATGATGTAACTGTCCCTAACGTCCCCTATATGATGTAACTGTCACTAACGCCAACTAAGATGTAACTGTCACTAACGCCCCTATATGATGTAACTGTCACTAACGCCAACTATATGATGTAACGTCACTAACGCCAACTATATGATGTAACTGTCACTAAAGCCACCTATATGATGTAACTGTCACTAACTCCAACTATATGATGTAACTGTGAATAATGCCCCCTAAGATGATGACGTACTAACCGCAACTAAGATGTAACTGTCACTAACGTCCCCTATATGTAAACTGTCACTAACGCCAACTATATGATGTAACTGTCACTAAAGCCCCCTATATGATGTAACTGTCACTAACGCCAACTATATGATGTTACTGTCACTAACACCAACTATATGATGTAACTGTCACTAACGCCACCTATATGATTTGTAACTTGTCACTATCGCCACCTATATGATGTAACTGTCACTAACGCCAACTATATGATGCAACTGTCACTAACGCCAACTATATGATGCAACTGTCACTAAACACCACCTATATGATGTAACTGTCAAATGCCCCCTATATGATGTAACTGTCACTAATGCCACCTATATAATGTAACTGTCACTAACGCCAAACATATGATGTAACTGTCATAATGCCCCTATATGATGTAACTGTCACTAACGCCAACTATATGATGTAACTGTCACTAACGCCAACTATATGATGTAACTGTCACTAACGCCAATTATATGATGTAACTGTCACTAACGCCACCTATATGATGTAAATGTCAATAACGCCAAATATGATGCAACGGTCACTAACGCCAACTATATGATGCAACTGTCACTAATGCCACCTATATGATGTAACTGTCACTTATGCCCCCTATGATGTAACTGTCACTAATGCCACCTATATGATGTACTGTCACTAACGCCAAATATATGATGTAACTGTCAATAATGCCCCCTATATGATGTAACTGTCACTAACGCCAACTATATGATGTAACTGTCACTAACGCCACCTATATGATATAACTGTCACTAATGCCACCTATATGATGTAACTGTCACTAACGCCAACTATATGATGCAACTGTCACTAAAACCAACTAATGATGCAACTGTCACTAATGCCACCTATATGATGTAACTGTCACTCAATAATGCCCCCTATATGATGTAACTGTCACTATGCCACCATATGATGTAAACTGCACTAAAGCCACCTATATTATGTAATTGTCACTAATGCCCCCTATATGATGTAACTGTCACTAATGCCACCTATATGATGTAACTGTCACTAACGCCAACTATATGATGTAACTGTCAATAATGCCCCCTATAGATGAACTGTCACTAACGCCAACTCTTGATGTAACTTCCTACTGCCCCATTGTGTATCGCCAACTTTGATGCATCTACGCCACGATATGATGCAACTTTCATAAGCTAACCTCTATGATGTAACTGTCACTAATGCCCCCTATATGATGTAACTGTCCTTCCTGTATGTATGCCCCCTTTGTATGTAACGTCACATACCCCCAACAATTTGTTTGGTCTTCGAAACACTTGTCATCCCCCCTCTATCTATACTGTCCTAAGCCCTATATGATGTCTGTCACTCCCACCTATTGATTGTACCCTTTCCCCGAACGTCTATTATGTAACTGTCACACGCCAACTATATGATGTAACTGTCACTAAAAGCCCCTATATGATGTAACTGTCACTAACGCCAACTATTGATGTACTGTCACTAACACCAACTATATAGTATGTAACTGTCACTAACCAACCAATGAAGATGTACGGTAACTGTCACTAACGCCAACTATATGATGTAACTGTCACTAAAGCCACCTATATGATGTAACTGTCACTAACTCCAACTATATGAGGGAACTGTGAATAATGCCCCCTATATGATGTAACTGTCCCTAACGCCAACTATATGATGTAACTGTCACTAACGTCCCCTATATGATGTAACTGTCACTAACGCCAACTATATGTAACTGTCACTAACGCCACCTATATAATGTAACTGTCACTAATGCCACCTATATGATACTGTCACTAACACCAACTATATGATGCAACTGTCACTAACGCCAACTATATGATGTAACTGTCACTAACGCAACTATATGATGTAACTGTCACTAATGCCCCCTATATGATGTAACTGTCACTAATGCCACCTATATGATGTAACTGTCACTAATGCCAACCTATATGATGGCAACTGTGCACTAACGCCCCTAATGTGTAACTGTCACTAACGCCAACTATATGATGTAACTGTCACTAACGCCAACTATATGATGTAACTGTCACTAACGCCCCCTAATGATGTAACTGTCAATAACGCCCCTATATGATGTAACTGTCACCAACGCCAACTATATCATGTAACTGTCACTAACGTCCCCTATATGATGTAACTGTCACTAACGCCAACTATATGATGTAGCTGTCACTAACGCCCCCCTATATGATGTAACTGTCACTAACGCCACCTATATGATGTAACTGTCACTAACGCCACCTATATGATGTAACTGTCAATACGCCAACTATATGATGTGCAACGGTCACTAACGCCAACTATATGATGTAACTGTCACTAACGCCAACTATATGATGTAACTGTCACTAACGCCACTATATGATGTAACTGTCAATAACGCCAACTATATGATGCAACGGTCATAACGCCAACATATGAGCAACTGTCAATAAGCCACCTATGATGTAACTGTCACTTATGCCCCCATAGAGTAACTGTCACTAATGCCACCTATATGATGTAACTGTCACTAACGCCACCTATATGATGTAACTGTCAATAATGCCCCCTATTGAGTAACTGTCACTAACGCCAAACAATGATGTGTAACTGTCACTAACGCCAACCTATATGATATAACTGTCACTAAGCCACCTATATGATGTAAATGTCACTAACGCCAACTATATGATGCAACGTCACTAACACCAAATATATGAGAATGTCATAATGCCGCCATATGATGTAACTGTCACTAATGCCCCCTATATGATGTAACTGTCACTAATGCCACCTATATGATGTAACTGTCACTAAAGCCCCTATATTATGTAATTGTCACTAATGCCCCCTATATGATGTAACTGTCACTAATGCCACCTATATGATGTAACTGTCACTAACGCAACTATATGATGTAACTGTCAATAATGCCCCCTATATGATGTAACTGTCACTAACGCCAACTATATGATGTAACTGTCACTAATGCACCTATGATGTAATGTCATAAGCCCATAGATGCAACTGTCCTAACGCCAACGATATGATGATTAACAATGCACCCTATATGATGTAACTGCACTAAGCCCCCATATGATGTAACTGTCCACTAAACCCCCTATATGATTGTAACTGTCACTAACGCCACACCTATATGATGTAACTGTCACTAACGCCCCCTATATGATGTAACTGTCACTAAGCCAACTATATGATGAACTGTCACTAACGCCAAACTATATGATGAACTGTCATAAAGCCACCTATATGAGTAACTGTCACTAACTCCAAATATGATGTAACTGTGAATAATGCCCCCTATATAGTAAGTCACTACGCAACTAGATGATGTAACTGTCACAACGTCCCCTATATGATGTAACTGTCACTAACGCCCAATATATGATGTAACTGTCACTAAAGCCCCCTAATATGTGTAACGTCACTAACCCAACTATATGATGTAACTGTCACTAACACAAATATATGATGTAACGTCACTAACGCCACCTATATGATGAACTGTCACTAACGCAAAATATATGATGTAACTGTCATAAGCCACCTATATGATGAACTGTCACTAACTCAACTATATGATGTAACTGTGAATAATGCCCCCTATATGATGTAACTGTCACTAACGCCAACCTATGATGTAACTGTCAATAACGCCCCTATAGATGTAACTGTCACTAACGCCAAATATGATGTAACTGTCACTAAAGCCCCCTAATGTAACGTCACTAACGCCAACATATGATGTACTGTCACTAACACCAATATATGATGTAACTGTCATAACGCACCATATGATGTGTAACTGTCACTATCGCCACCTATATGATGTAACTGTCACTAACGCCAACTATATGATGCAACTGTCACTAACGCCAACTATATGATGCAACTGTCACTAACACCACCTATATGATGTAACTGTCACTAATGCCCCCTATATGATATAACTGTCACTAATGCCACCTATATAATGTAACTGTCACTAACGCCAACAATATGATGTAACTGTCAATAATGCCCCCTATATGATGTAACTGTCACTAACGCCAATATATGATGTAACTGTCACTAAAGCCCACCTTATATGATGTAACTGTCACTAACGCCAATTATATGATGTAACTGTCACTAACGCCAACTATATGATGTAACTGTCACTAATGCACATAAATATGATGTAACTGTCACTAACGCCAACTATATGATGTAACTGTCACTAATGCCAATTGTAGGATGTAACTGTCACTAAAGCCACCTTATATGATAACTTTCACCTCTGCCTTTAATATAAAGCACTGGAAGGCCTCTTCCCTCATTTTAAAAAGCCAAAGGGCTGAGGGGGAAGTGAGAGAGCCTGTTATATGGATCCAGTGTGTGTAAGATGAGAAATGCAAAAGTTTGCTAATCGTAATTGAAGTAAAAGAAATTGAAAAGGTTAGACGTTAGGACCTTCCAGACTGGGGTTACCTTGACGTGGTTGGAAGGCTTTCATTCATGTGATCACAGTAATGTATACTAAAACCCCTTTGTTTAAAAGTATGCCAGGTGCAGATAATATGATATTGTATGGGGCCTAGGAATGTGCATGATTACTTTTCTATGTTGTATAAATGTTTGACCAGATCAGTAGCACTTCCGCTAAATGTAGTTGTAAATTAGCCTAATTGGGGTGCTTCCACAATCCTTGTATTGTATGACCCATAGTTCATATATGGCCCTGTTGATGTAACAAAAAGATAGCACAAATGTTCCTCCTACAATGACCAGTCGGCCCATCATTGATTATAAGAGTTAATACGTCCTGATCGATTCCCTCTTAGGGACGCGTTTCTACCATTTTCCGTGGCCTGTGATTTTAAGCACTTTTAAATGAAATCCACACTGGCCTCAGTAATCACAATGTCATTTACAATTTCCCACAAAACACATTTATTCAGTTAGTAGCACATTGAGAAAAAGAACTCCATATGAACTCTCAGCTAAAGGCTTAATCTGATTATTTCCTCATGAAACTCCACATAGGGGGGATTGGAAGAGGAACGAGACAAAGGAGGGAGGGAGGGATGTAAGACCTGATCACAGCTGACTCTCGTAATCAATGTGAATAGATAACACAACTCAATGCATTATGGGGAACAAATCTGCCCCAGGGTGGGAAGGGACCTAATATATTTTGAATGACCAGCGAATATTGACCAGACAAATGTTATTTTCATTCAGGGTTTACAAAAACAATGACAAGTTCTGTTTCAGCTTAGGATAACTACTCATCCCCTTTTCCTGTTACTTGGGGCCTTTATTGGAAGGAATCCATAATCAATTGCTTACACTACCATCGTTATTTACTTTTACACAACCGTGCTATTTTACACTACTGTGCGTATTTTATACTGCAGGCGTTATTTTATATTATTGGGAACTATTTTACACTAACAGATATACCAGTTGTTAATGTATGACCACTACAGAGGAACGAAACTAGCGAGCTTTGTTTTCCAATAGCAGTTCCGGGAAACCAATTGAAGATCCGAAAATCCGATTGAAAAAGAATTTGTCAATGGCATCTTCAATTTAGAGATAGAAATTGTTTTTAGAAAATTTTCTCAAAGTTTCAAAAGGAGTTTTTGAATTTTTGATCTTCGAATTTTTAATTAAAAGTTCTAAATTCCAAAAATCCATTGGAAATCTCTACCATATATCAATACAATACAAAGCATCCATCGCTCCATCCGACTGACATCTCTCCATATATCAATAGCAAGCATCCATCCTCCAACAACCGTACTTTACACATCTCTACAATATATCAATACTAGCATCCATCACTCACACCGTACTGTACATCTCTACCATATATCAATACAAGCAATCCATCGCTCCACCGTACTGTACATCTCTACCATATATCAATACAGGCAATCCATCACTCACACCGTACTGTACATCTCTACCATATATCAATACAAGCAATCCATCACTCACACCGTACTGTACATCTCTACCATATATCAATACAAGCAAATCCATCACTCACACCGTACTGTACATCTCTACCATATATCAATACATGCAATCCATCACTCACACCGTACTGTACATCTCTACCATATATCAATACTAGCAATCCATCACTCACACCGTACTGTACATCTCTACCATATATCAATACAGGACAATCCATCGACTCACACCGTACTGTACATCCTACCATATATCAATACAAGCAATCCATCACTCACACCGTACTGTACATCTCTACACCATATATCAATACAAGCAATCCATCCCTCACACCGTACTGTACATCTCTACCATATATCAATACAGCAATCCATCACTCACACCGTACTGTACATCTCTACCATATATCAATACAGGCAATCCATCACTCACACCGTACTGTACATCTCTACCATATATCAATACAAGGCAATCCATCACTACACAGTACTGTACATCTCTACCATATATCAATACAGGCAATCCATCACTCACACCGTACTGTACATCTCTACCATATATCAATACAAGCAATCCATCACTCACACCGTACTGTACATCTCTACCATATATCAATACAAGCAATCCATCACACCCGTACGTACATCTCTACCATATATCAATACAAGCAATCCATCACTCACACCGTACTGTACATCTCTACCATATATCAATACAAGCAATCCATCACTCCACCCGTACTGTACATCTCTACCATATATCAATACAAATCCATCCTCACACCGTACTGTACATCTCTACCATATATCAATACAGCAATCCATCACTCACACCGTACTGTACATCTCTACCATATATCAATACAGGCACAATCCATCGCTCACCCACCGTACTGTACATCTCTACCATATATCAATACTAACACATCCATCTCTCACACCGTACTGTACATCTCTACCATATATCAATACAGCAATCCATCGCTCACACCGTACTTACATCTCTACCATATATCAATACATAGCAATCCATCACTCACACGTACTGTACATCTCTACCATATATCAAAACAGGCAAATCACACTCACACCGTACTGTACATCTCTACCATATATCAATACAAGCAATCCATCGCCTCCACACCGTACTGTACCTCTCTACCATATATCAATACAGGCAATCCATCACTCACACCGTACTGTACATCTCTACCATATATCAATACAAGCAATCCATCGACTCACAACCGTACTGTACATCTCTACCAACATCAATACAAAGCAATCCATCCTCACACAGTTACTGTACATCTCTACCATATATCAATACAAGCAATCATCACTCACACCGTACTGTACATCTCTACCATATATCAATACAAGCAATCCTCACTCACACCGTATGTACATCTCTACCATATATCAATAAGCAATCCATCCCACACCGTATCTGTACATCTCACCATATATCAATACAAGCAATCCATCACTCACACCTACTGTACATCTCTACCATATATCAATACAAGCAATCCATCACTCACACCGTACTGTACATCTCTACCATATATCAATACAAGCAATCCATCACTCACACCACACCGTACTGTACATCTCTACCATATATCAATACAAGCAATCCATCACTCACACCGTACTGTACATCTCTACCATAATCAATACAAGCAATCCATCACTCACACAGTACTGTACATCTCTACATATATCAATACAGCAATCCATCCTCACACAGACTGTACGACTCTACCATATATCAATACAAGCAATCCATCGCTCACACCGTACTGTACATCTCTACATATATCAATACAAGCAATCCATCACTCACACCGTACTGTACATCTCTACCATATATCAATACAAGCAATCCATCGCTCACACCGTACTGTACATCTCTACCATATATCAATACAAGCAAATCCATCACTCCCACAGTACTGTACATCTCTACCATATATCAATACAAGCAATCCATCACTACACCGTACTGTACATCTCTACCATATATCAATACAAGCAATCCATCACTCGCACCGTACTGTACATCTCTACCATATATCAATACAAGCAATCCATCACTCACACCGTACTGTACATCTCTACCATATATCAATACAAGCAATCCATCCTCACACCGTACTGTACATCTCTACCATATATCAATACAAGCAATCCATCACTCACACCGTACTGTACATCTCTACCATATATCAATACAAGCAATCCATCACTCACCACAGTACTGTACATCTCTACCATATATCAATACAAAGCAATCCATCACTCACAACCGTACTGTACATCTCTACCATATATCAATACAAGACAATCCATCACTCACACCGTACTTTACATCTCTACATTATATCAATACAAGCAATCCATCACTCAACCGTACTGTACATCTCTACCATATATCAATACAAGCAATCCATCACTCACACGTACTGTACATCTCTACCATATATCAATACAGCAATCCATCACTCACACGCATACTGTACATCTCTACCATATATCAATACAAGCAATCCATCGCTCACACCGTATGTACATCTCTACCATATATCAATACAGAAATCCATCACACACACAGTACTGTACATCTTTACCATTTATCAATACAAGCAATCCATCACTCACACAGTACTGTACATCTCTACCATATATCAATACAAGCAATCCATCACTCACACAGTACTGTACATCTCTACCAATATCAATACAAGCAATCCATCACTCACACCGTACTTACATCTCTACCATATATCAATACAGCAATCCATTCACTCACACACCGTACTGTACATCTCTACCATATATCAATACAAGCAATCCATCGACTCACACCGTACTGTACATCTCTACCATATATCAATACAGCAATCCATCCTCACAACCGTACTGTACATCTCTACCATATATCAATACAGCAATCCATCACCTCACACCGTACTGTACATCTCTACCATATATCATAAGGCAATCATCACTCACACCGTACTGTACATCCTACCATATATCAAGACAAGCAACAATCTCACACGTACTGTACATCTTCTACCAATATATCAATACAACAATCCATCCCTCCCACCGTACTGTACATCTCTACCATATATCAATACAGCAATCATCACTCACACCGTACTGTACATCTCTACCATATATCAATACAGCAATCCATCACTCACACCGTACTGTACATCTCTACCAATATCATACAGCAATACAAATCGCTACACACCGTACTGCACATCTCTACCATATTACTCTACAGCATATCCTGTCACGTCACACTGTACTGTACATCTCTACCATATATCAATACAGGCAATCCATCACTCACACCGTACTGTACATCTCTAACCATATATCAATACAAGCATCCATACACTACACCGTATGTACATCTCTACCTATATATCAATACAAGCAATCCATCACGTCACACCGTACTGTACTCTCTAACCATATATCAAATACAAGCAATCCATCACATCACACCGACTGTACATCTCTACCCATATATCAATACAAGCAATCCATCACTCACACAGTACTGTACATCTCTACCATATATAAATACAAGCAATCCATCACTACCCGTACTGTACATCTCTACCATATATCAATACAAGCAATCCATCACTCACACACGATACTGTACATCTCTACCATATATCAATACAAGCAATCCATCCTCACACCGTACGTACATCTCTACCATATATCAATACAGCAATCCATCATCACACCGTACTGTACACTCTCTACCATATATCAATACAAGCAATCCATCACTCACACCGTACTGTACATCTCTACTACCATATATCAAAGAACAAGCAATCCATCACTCACCACGTACTGTACATCTCTACCATATAATCAATACAAGCAATCCATCACTCACACCGTACTGTACATCTCTACCATATATCAATACAGCAATCCATTCACTCACACCGTACTGTACATCTCTACCATATTCAATACAAGCAATCCATCACTCACACCGTACTGTACATCTCTACCATAATTCAATACAGGCAATCCATCCTCACACCGTATGTACATCTCTACCATATATCAATACAAGCAATCCATCACTCAAACCGTACTGTAAATCTCTACCATATATCATACAAGCAATCCATCACTCACACCTACTGTACATCTCTACCATATCAATACAAAGCAATCCATCCTACACCGTACTGTACATCTCTACCATATATCAATACAGCAATCCATCACTCACCACCGTACTGACATCTCTACCATATATCAATACAAGCAATCCATCACTCACACCGTACGTACATCTCTACCATATATCAATACAGCCAATCCATCACTCACACCGTACTGTACATCTCTACCATAAATCAATAACAAGCAATCCAATCACACTCAACACCGATACTGTACATCTTACCATATATCAACAAGCATCCATCATCACACCATACTGTACATCTCTACCATATATCAATACAAGCAATCCATCACTCACACCGTACTGTACATCTCTACCATATATCAATACAAGCAATCCATCACCACACCGTATGTACATCTACCATAAATCATACAAGCAATCCATCACTCACACGTACTGTACATCTCTACCATATATCAATACAAGCAATCCATCACTCACACCGTACTGTACTCTCTACCATATGTCAATAACAGCAATCCATCACCTCACACCGTATTGTACATCTCTACCATATATCAATACAAGCAATCCATCGCTCACACCGTACTGTACATCTCTACCATAATCAATACAAGACATCCATCACTCACACAGTACTGTACATCTAACCATATATCAATACAAGCAATCCATCACTCACACCGTACTGTACAATCTACCATATACAATAAGCAAATCAATCACTCACACGTACTGTACATCTCTACCAATATACAATACAAGGAACATCACCTCACACCGTACTGTACATCTCTACCATATATCAATACAAAGAAATCATCACTCACACCGTACTGGACATCTCTACCATATATCAATACAAGAAATCCATCACTCACACGTACTGTACATCTCTACCATTATCAATACAAGAATCCATCACTCACACCGTACTGTACATCTCTACCATATATCAATACAAGAATCCATCACTCACACCGTACTGTACATTCTACTCATATATCAATACAAGCAAATCATCACTCACACCGTACTTTATCTCTACCATATATCAATACAAGCAATCCATCCACCACCGTAATGTAATCTCTACCATATCAATAAAGCAAGCATCCATCCTCACACACATACTGTACATCTCTACCATATATCAATACAGGCAATCCATCACTCACACCTTACTGTACATCTCTACCAATATCAATACAAGCAATCCATCAGCTCACACCGTTATGTACATCTCTACCATATATCAATACAAGCAATCCATCACTCACACCGTACTGTACATCTCTACTCACCTACTATTCCCAAGTACAGCTCTCATCACCACACATGTACTTGCACATCTCTACCAATATATCAATACAAGCTACCACCATCCATCATATCCTCACAACCCCCATACTGTACATCTCTACACATATCAATATAAGCAATCCATCCTCACACGCCTATGTACATCTTACCATATATCAATACAAGAATCCATCTACACACGTACTGTAATCTTACCATTATCAAATACAAGCAATCCATCTCCAACACAGTACTGTACATCTCTACACCATATATCAATACAAGCAATCCATCACTCCACAGTATGTAATATCTCTACCATATATCAATACAAGCAATCCATCACTCACACCATACTGTTACATCTCTACCATATATCAAATACAAAGCAATCCATCGCTCACACCCTATGTACATCTCTACCCATATATCAATACAAGAAATATCAACACACAGTACTGTAACTTACCATTTTACAATCAACGTCAATCCATCTCACTAACTCTCCAACTATCGCTCCTCCTACATCCATATTCTCCAATACCAATCCACACTCACAGTACTGTACATCTCTACCATATATCAATCCAAGCAATCCATCTCTCACACCAGTACTGTACATCTCTACCATATATCAATACAAGCAAATCCCTCACCCACACCGTACTCTGTACATCTCTTAACCATATAACCTGATCATACAAACGCTACAATCCTCACTTCCACCCCTCCCGTACTGGTACATCTCTACATATATCAATACAAGCAATCCATCATCTCACACAGTACTGTACATCTCTACCATATATCAATACAAGCAATCCATACAACTCCCCATCATCTCATCATCCCCCTGTTATCCTACATCTCTCCCACATTACTCCACTCATCAAGTCAATATCCATATTCCCATCGCCAATCCAATACCCACCTCATTCACAGTAGTACTAGTTCTCTACCATATATCAATACAGCAAATCCATACTACACACCTTCCCCACTACCGTATCATTCTTACAACTAAAAACTAATCCACTACCTACTAGCAACCCCTCTTATCATCTCATCCTTACCAACAACACTCCATCCGTAGCTACATCTCTACCAATATCAATACAAGCCAATCCATCCTCACACCGTACTGTACATCTCTACCATATATCAATACAAGCAATCCATCTCTCACACAGTACTGTACATCTCTACCATTATAATACAAGCAATCCATCACTCACACCGTACTGTACATCTCTACCATAATACAATCAAGCCATCATCTCTCACACAGTACTGTACATCTTACCATATCAATACAGCAATCCATCTCTCACACAGAGTATGATAATCTCTACAATATATCAATACAAGCATCCATATCTCCACAACCAGTACAGTGTACATCTCTACCATATATCAATACAAGCAATCCTCTACTCACACAACCGTACTGTACATCTCTACCATATATCAATACAAGCAATCCATCACTCACACAGTACTGTACATCTCTCACATATATCAAATACAAGCAATCCTCTCACTCACACCTACTGTACATCTCTACCATATATCAATACAGGCAATCCACATCACTCACACACCGGACTGTACATCTCTACCATATATCAATACAAAGCAATCCATCATCTCACACCGTAATGTACATCATCTACCATTTCAATACAGCAATCCATCAATCACAACCGTACTGTACATCTCTACCATATATCAAATACAAGCAATCCATCACTCACACCGTACTGTACATCTCTACCATATATCAATAACAAGCAATCATCACTCACACAGTACTGTACATCTCTACCCTATAATCAATACAAGCAATCCATCCTAACACAGAATGTACTGTACATCTCTTACCATAATCAATACAAGAGCAACCATCACTCACACACTACTGTACATCTCTACCATATTCAATACAAGCAATCCATCACTCAACACAGTACTGTACATTCCTACCAATATCAATACAGCAAATCCATCACACACACCGTACTGTACATCTCTACCATATATCAATACAAGCAATCACCATCACACACCGTACTGTACATCTCTACCATATATCAATACAAGCAATCATCACTCACACGTACTGTACATCTCTACCCATATTCAATACAAGCAATCCATCCTCTCACACCGTACTGTACATCTCTACCATATATCAATACAGGCAATCCATCACTCTCACACCGTACTGTACATCTCTACCATATATCAATACAAGCAATCCATCCTCACACCGTACTGTACATCTCTACCATATATCAATACAGCATCCATCACTCACACACGTACTGTACATCTCTACCATATATCAATACAGCAAGCAATCCATCACTCACACCGTATGTACACTTACCATATCAATACAGCAATCATCACTCACACCGTATGTACATCTCTACCAATATCAATACAAGCAATCCATCACTCACACCGTACTGTACATCTCTACCATATATCAATACAAGCAACCATCACTCACACCGTACTGTACATCTCTACCATAAATCAACAAGCAATCCATCACACACACCGTACTGTACACATCTCTACCATATATCAATACAAGCAATCCATCACTCACACGTACTGTACATCTCTACCATATTCAATAAGCAATCCATACACTCACACCGTATATGTACATCTCTACCATATATCAATACAAGCAAATCCATCCTCACCACCGTACTGTACATCTACTACCATATATCAATACAAGCAATCCATCACTCACACGTACTGTACATCTCTACCATATATATCAATCCAAGCAATCACCACTCACACCGTACTGTAATCTCTACCATATTACAATACAGCAATCCACACTCACACGTACTGTACATCTCTACCATAATCAATACAAGCAATCCATACTCACACCGTACGTACATCTCTACCATGTATCAATACAAGAATCCAATCACTCACACACGTATGTACATCTCTACCATATATCAATACAAGAATCCATCACTCACACCGTACTGTACATCTCTACCATAATCAATACAAGCAATCCATCACTCACACCGTACTGTACATCTTTACCATATATCAATACAAGAATCCATCACTCACACCGTACTGTACATCTCTACCATATCAATACAAGAATCCATCACTCACACCGTACTGTACATCTCTACCATATATCAATACAAGCAATCCATCGCTCACACCGTACTGTACATCTACCATAATCAATACAAGCAATCCATCACTCACACCATACTGTACATCTTTCTACATATATCAAACAACGCAATCCATCACTCACACCGTCACTAACTCGTACATCACTACCATATATCAATACAAGCAATCCATCACTCACACCGTACTGTACATCTTTACCATATATCAATACAAGCAATCCATCACTCACACCGTACTGTAACATCTTACCATATATCAATACTAAGCAATCCATCACTCACACCGTACTGTACATGTCTCTACCATATAATCAATACAAGCAATACCATCACTCAACCGTACTGTACATCTCTACCATATATCAAAAAGCAATCCATCCTCCACACCTACTGTAACATCTTACCATATATCAATACAAGCAAATCCTACACCGTACGTATGTCTTACCATATTATCAATACAAGTCCAATCCATCACTCACACAGTACTGTACACATCTCTACTATATACAATACAAGAACATCACTCCACAGTACTGTACATCTCTACCATTAATCAATACAAGCAATCCATCATTCACAACCTAGTATGTCACATCTCTAACCATATATCAATACAAGCAATACATCGCCAACACCCGTACTGTACATCTCTACCATTATCAATACAAGCAAATCCATCACACCACGTACTGTACATCTCTACCATATATCAATACAAGCAATCCATCACCTACCACACAGTACTGTACTTCTCTACCATATCTATCAATACAAGCAATCCATCATATCCACCACCATACAGTACTATTCGTAAATCTCTACCTCACATTCTCCCCTATGTGATTCTAATCACAATCGCAACAATCCAATCCTCCTCACACACAGTGAATGCGACATCTCCATATACATTATTCCTCTCATCTTCAATACAAGACAAGCACTCCTATCTACTTACACGTACTGCTCCATCTCTACACATAAGATACAATACAAAGCAATCCCATCACATCCCACGACTGTACAATATCTACCATATATCAAATACAAGCAATCCATCCTCACACAGTGATCCTTTACAATTCTCTCCAGTCCTCTACAACTTAACTCACAATACAAGCAAGCATCACCCACAACAGTATCTCCTTCAAACACTAGCAACACTCACACGGCATCTCCCAGCCAATACCAATGAGCCAATATCACCAAGCAATTACTGACTACAGTAACTGCTACATCTGTCACATTTATCTTTTTTTCAACAAATATCAACAATACATAACCAATCCATCACTCACAACGAATCTGCCTCAGCACTTTACCTCACAGTACTTCACACTATATCTTCCTTCTTATCAATACAAGGAACCATCCACTCACCGTACTGTACATCTCTACCATATATCAATACAAGCAATCCATCTCATACACAGTACTGTACATACTCTACTCACCTATATCAATAATACACATCAATCACTCTCCCACATACTGTACATCTCTCACCCATATATCAATACAAGCCATCCAATCACACACATCTCCTATACCATACAAGCAGATACTTACAGTAGACTTCTCGACACCACATAATATCAATCACCATCCTCGACACAAGACACCCCATCTACTACTCAAACCCATCCATGTACATCTCTACCACACATATCTTACCTGCTACAACCATAAAACTACACCTCACTAGCGTGTCGCACACAGTACTGATACATCTCTTACCACACATCATCATACAATGCAAATCCATCATCTCACAAGTACTGACATCTCTACCATATATCAATACAAGCAATCCATCACTCAACACGATAATGTACATCCTACCAATTATCAATAACAGCAATCCATCACTCGCACAGTACTGTACATCTCTACCATATATCAATACAAGCAATCCATCACTCACACCATACTGTACATCTCTACCATATATCAATACAAAGCAATCCATCGCTCACACCCTACTGTACATCTCTACCATATATCAATACAAGAATCCATCACACACACAGTACTGTACATCTCTACCATATATCAATACAAGCAATCCATCACTCACACCGTACTGTACATCTCTACCATATATCAATACAAGCAATCCATCGCTCACACAGTACTGACATCTCTACCATATATCAATACAAGCAATCCATCACTCACACCGTACTGTACATCTCTACCATATATCAATACAAGCAATCCATCGCTCACACCGTACTGTACATCTCTACCATATATCAAATACAAGCAATCCATCTACTCAACACGTACTGTACATCTCTACCATATATCAATACAAGCAATCCATCACTCACACCGTACTGTACATCTCTACCATATATCAATACAAGCAATCCATCACTCACACCGTACTGTACATCTCTACCATATATCAATACAAGCAATCCATCACACACCGTACTGTACATCTCTACCATATATCAATACAAAGCAATCCATCACTCACACCGTACTGTACATCTCTACCATATATCAATACAAGCAATCCATCACTCACACCGTACTGTACATCTCTACCATATATCAATACAAGCAATCCATCCTCACACCGTACTGTACATCTCTACCATATATCAATACAAGCAATCCATCGCTCACACCGTACTGTACCATCCTACCATATATCAATACAGCAATCCATCACTCACACGTACTGTACATCTCTACCAATATCAATACAAGCAATCCTCATCACACTACACACCGTACTGTACATCCTCTACCATATATCAATACAAGCAAACCCATCACTCCACACTGTACTGTACATCTCTACCATAATATCAATACAAGCAATCCACCTACACACCGTACTGTACATCTCTACCATATATCAATACAAGCAATCCAATCTACACACAGTACTGTACATCTCTACCATATATCAATACAAGCAATTCCACTCACCACCACACCGTACTGTACATCTCTACACCATATATCCATACAAGCAATCATCCACTCACACCGTACTGTACACCTCTACCATATATCAATACAAGAAATCCATCACTCACACCGTACGGTACATCTCTACCATATATCAATACAAGAAATCCATCACTCACACCGTACTGTACATCTCTACCATATATCAATACAAGCAACCCATCACTCACACCATACTGTACATCTCTACCATATATCAATACAAGCAATCCATCACTCACACCGTACTGTACATCTCTACCATATATCAATACAAGCAATCATCACTCACACGTACTGTACATCTCTACAATATTCAAATAAAAGCAATACCGCACCTCACACCGTACTGTAACATCTCTACCATATATCAATACAAGCAATATCCATCGCTCACACCGTACAGTATATGTAATCTCTACCATATTATCAATACAAGCAATCCATCACTCACCACAGTACTGTACATCTCTACCATATATCAATACAGCAATTCCTCACTCACCACCACACCGTACTGTAACCTTACCATAATCAATACAAGCAACCATCACTCACACAGTACTGTACATCTCTACCATATATCAATACAAGCAATTCATCACTCACACCATACTGTACATCTTACCATATATCAATACAAGCAATCCATCACTCACACAGTACTGTACATCTCTACCATATATCATACAAGCAATTCCTCACTCACACCACCACCGTACTGTACACCTCTACCATATATCAATACAAGCAACCCATCACTTACACAGTACTGTACATCTCTACCATATATCAACCCCATCTTTTGACTATTCCCATGACAAATATAGCCTCCTCCCAGAAAACCACTGTGGATTAAGCACGGATAGGGGCCCCATCATTGTTTCTGGGGAACCAGTGATTCCTAGTTACACCACTGAATACAAAGGGGTTTATAGCATTGACATCCCAAGTTGATAAGTCTATTGTACATGGGATAGTCCTCTGGTTAGCCAATAAAACATTACAAAGAAACCAAAAACTTTGGGTTCTTAGCTTTAATTCACTCAAAAGCCATAACCTGTACCTACCTGGTAACTTGATACTAATATAACATTAAGAATTGGAAAATGGAATGTCTATCATTATACCCTTGTGTGAACTTTCAGGGGATGACCTGTGTGGGAGGTTCTGGAGGAATGTTGAGAGTGTGATGAGAACAAGGAGCAGAGCATGCTTGCAACATTCTATCGTAATGGCTGTCAGCCATTGGCCATGAGGTCACTGCCACGCCCTGAGTGACAGGCTTTACAGGCATCAGTTGGGGGAAAATTAGAGTAGAGTAAAACGCAACGGGGGTTTTAGGGGTTAATCCTTTGAAACATACAAAGTTTGTTTTCAAGCTGGAGTTACCCTTTAAGATAAGTCACAAGTACTCAACTTCTGTTATGACAAAACAAATTTAAGGATCATATTGTTTCTTTTTAACACCATAGTGTTTCAATTTATTTTATTTTATATTAATAAACCAATAACCTCCCAGATATGACACATGAGCATATCTGTTGTATTCAATTAGATCAACTGGACTTGAAGTTTAGTTCTTGAAGACGTTTCGCTAGTCATCCGACTGGATCTCTCAATTCAGAATTGTACAAGAATCTGTGGCAATTATGTATGCCCTTAACACTTGGCTGTGATATGCTAATTGTGATTTTCCAGGGTACATAATTGCCACAGATTCTTGTACAAGTCTCTGAATGAGAAAGCCAGTCGGATGACTAGCGAAACGTCTTCAAGAACTAAACTTCAAGTCCAGTTGATCTAACTGAATACAACATATATACCATGGATGAATGAGATCCTTCACAAGCAGACACATGAGCAATAAGTTCAAACTACTTGATACCAATTTCAGAAAATGTGACATTGACATAAACTCGTTAACACAAGATGAATGGGCCAGAATCAGATGTATTTATACAACGAGACAAATCAATGCCAATGTTTTCTTAAGAAGGGAACTTCCATTAATTTCAATAGTTACCACTTAATCAGCCATTTTAATGAGATGTTTTGATTCCGAGACATTTACAAACTGTAAGTTTTGATCACTGTGATAGAAAGAAAATTTCACTGACATGACTTAACACATGTTTATTTCCTATGGAAACAAATAGTAATTAGGGGAAATACTTTATATAACCACTTTGCCAAAACTTCTTTCAGACACAGGGGATTCAATTAATTAGGACCAGTAGAAAATCTCTGTTCTGAATACAAGTCTAAATAACATATATCAGCACAGATTAATATTCCTAAATGTTCGTACACACGTGTGATGGCGGGTCCTAACCCGCGACGCACAATGTGTACGAACGTCCGTTACGGGCGATAATCGGCCCGTGTATGGGCCCTTTATCGGGCGAAAACAGACGGTCGTTCAGAGATTCGCCCGGTCGGTTAGGCAATGATCCCCGACCGAACTCCCATTTCGGATGATAAAGGGCCCATACACGGGCCCATTATAGGACGAAATGGACATTCGTACACATCATGCGTCGTGGGTCGGGACCCGCGATCGCACGTGTGTATGAACCTTAATCCAGAACTAAACATGCCCTTACTATTCTAGATGAGTCTCGGATTTAGCAAACCTGGTGGAAATTTCAGAATTTCAAAGGGAGGAGCTTAGTGTAATTACGTTGAAATGGGAAGTGGAGAACTCTTCATGCAATGTTGAATATTCAGTGTCCGATTTCCATGTAGAAAATTAAATAATTCCAGTAAAGTCACATTTACAAATTGGGGAATTGAAATGACTTTATTTTAGAAATTTTCTTTTAAAAAAAATCATGTGTTGATGTAATATGGGGAGTAAATTCATTTTCAGATGCTTTTTGCATCTATTTAGCCCCCAGTTACATAAAGGGATGTAATAAGTTATAAGCAGAGAAAGAGGCGAGTTTCATTCACACAGCAGTTCCATACCACATTGAATGTGTGCTTGTGAAGGTTCTCATTATATACCACATTGAAATTCCTAAAATCCAATTGAATCTGAATTTTTTCTAATATTCAATTGCAATTTTCGATTTTCAAGCACAATTATTCAATTGCAATTTACGAGTTTTGGATTTTCGAATTTTAAATTTAAAAATTTTTAAAGCTCTGTGGGATCTGCAGGTTTTTGAACCCGGCGGTTCCGAATCAAAATCTGGTTAATTTCGAAATCGCAACCCATTATTAGTTATAGGTGGAATCATTCTTAGGCTCTGCCAAGCTATCGGTGATATTATAATTAGTCTTGTCTTATTCAGACATCTTCAAGAAATTTCTAGAGGTTAGTATGCTGGCACCAATGTTGCTTTGTGAAAAGGATACCTTATCGGACCCAGTCCATATGGACAACATAACCTTCTGTTAACTTGACCCAGATTAACAGCTAGTTTAACCATCCATTGAACACCACAAATTGATAAATCCTGAGGTTAATCCACTTGTTTATTCCATAGAATTCTAAAAATAATTGGCAATAAACAGTAGTGTTGGTTTGGATGGAAATGGTGGTTCTCTTGGAGGTACAATGACTATTCCAATCTAGGCTTCTACTATGGGCCCTTCACAAGCTGCTTACACAAATAGGAAAAAAACAGGGGCGCTGGCAGAACGTGACTTTAATTCCAGTAACTAAAGAAGAAACATTTTAAAACTCAGGTTCTGAGACAGCACAGTAAGTCTTCATTGGTATTTCAATGTAACATGGGAGACTTTTGCAAGCAATTACCCCACTAGTTTAATATCTGTCCAAGTTACATGATAAGTAGGACTCTCGTTAGTAAAATGATGCTATCTGATACAGGTCTATTAATTGGACTTTTTAAAGAAAGACATTTGACACATTTCCATTTGATAAATTGGAGTATAAGCTCCACCCTTGGTAATATACAAATATGCAGTAATTCATCCAATCCCACTCAATTTAAAGTACAGCCAATCAGAAAAGTTCATTGAAATAAAGGCAACTGCTGTTTAAAGAAGAATGAATGTCTAATAATAAATTAAGTTCAGGTCATGCTCATGTTAATCACCCCTAAAAAAATTCCAACCTTTAAAGTTTCCTCTCTTTGTGTCCCACAATCCCTTGCTGCTAATAATTTAAGACCCATTCAAGTCTATAGGGCTGGTACCAAAAATATTTAGAGCACAGAAGGTGTTTCCAAAAGCAGAAGAGCTTGGGGGGAAGTATGGTAGTATGGTATAAGCATCCATTTACACCTGCATTTTTAGCTACTTGATAACATTTCTAAGATTAAGAACATAGCAGTCTTATTCCATATAGAATCAACTGAACCTAATTTATTTTTAGACTCTACGTCTCCTTTAAGAGAACGGGAAGGACTGAAGCGGTTAATTCAGAACACAGCTAGCATCCCACTACCTGCTTCCTAAGGACAAATCTAAATAGCTTTAGGGTTTGTTTTATTTTTGTAGAATAAAGAATAGCCACTTACAATAAGGTTCTAGACATTTTATTATTATTATTATTGTTCTTAAAAACATGTGATGCTGATAATAATGGATGTTATTGTTATTTTGCTTTCTTAGAAGGGTTTATCTTGTGTCTCCTCTAGACTGTTATTCAAGCCCCTGTCTGGATGTTATGGGGTCAGGCTTTTTTTTTTTCTCTTTTTCTGGAAAATATCAGGAAGATATTAAAATAAGAGTTCCAATACACAAGGGTTAAATCATTAAATAAACAAATCATTTTTATCCTATTCTGCAGATTACTACAGTATTATATTGGTAATGGAAGGTGGGTTGAGGGGCTTTACTGTTAATAGGTTTTTGGTGTTTCCTTTTAAATGAATGTTGTCATCCCTTTAGGTGGGTGTCACATGAGGTTATGTCACCGTTGGAGGCACCCAGAGGGTTAATGCAATGACGCCAACACCAACAACCAATAGCAATGAACCCTACAATCCATGGGCTCACCTATGATGTGTCTATAAAACCAGCATTACCTGTATCCAGTCTACTGACAGACCAAGCTATCCCTGGTGTAATGTCTATTCTTGATCATAAAAAGTGCCACAACCATAAAAGGAACATTAAATTTTGATTGAGCAAGCAAGCTTCAGTGCTCAGAACTAACAGAGAGATTCAATATAAGTTCTTATCATTAAAATGGTGCTTATTTTGCCCCAACCAATCAGATGTTAGCTTTCAAATGTTAAATAATATGTGATTGGTTGGGGCAAAATTAGCACCCATTTTAATGATAAGAACTAATATTGAATCTCCCTGTAATCCTTATGAGGATTCCAAATAATTTTAAACCGAGGGGAGGTAAGGCAGAAATCCAAATAACTTGGTTACTTTATATATTACAGTTCATTAAGGCTTAAGTCACGTTGTTAAGTCTATATGGTTTCATATGTACTATCCTTTTTATAATCGTCTCAGTGAATATCCACATTTTTTTTCGAGCCATTACTCTACATTCACGTTTCATTTTTCTTGTGTGCTACACTATGAACATGAGAACATAGAATGTTCTAAAACTGTCAAATGAGATTCACTGACTCCAACACATGGGATCTTTGGCTCCTACCATAAAGCGATGAAGCTATCACTTTGCTTCCATCTGTTTTAAGCCGCACAGTAATTTCATTGGACACCAGAACAACACCAACAAAAATGGATTTGGTTGTGCCACGCAGAACACTGTGAACATAACGAGTTTTGAAAGGGAGGTTTACCGGACGTTACAAATCTGTGCCATATGTAACTATTTCCTGTGTCAGTTCCATTCTCATAACCAGTGGAAGTTTTTTTTTCCCTTCCTTTCATGACCTCACACCATGACTTCGAAATCTTTCATGGCTGCTTTAAGGCCTCAGGCCTTTGCACAGCAGTTGCATAAATAAATGTCTTTGACAGCAAACATCATAACAGTTAGTAGTAATATATGTTCACCACAAGTGTTTCCACAACACACTAGAGACACAAAATAAGAAAGATTATTATTTTGTTACCTCTAAAGAGGAAAAAAACGAATGTTGCTTGACAAGCAGTGAAAGAATTAAGTCAAATAAAGGGAAATATGTTTCAGGTTTCACTATTAATTGAAGATCTTCTAAGTTCCAAGAACCGTAGGAAGAACAATTCTGTATTTCCCCTCAAACAATCATTAAAACTTTCTATACAAATGACCTTAGGATTCTTTCAGGCTAAGGTCACATTGATTCATTTGTACATTTTTAAGTTTTCGAAGAGAAAAAAAAAAAATAAATTAAAGGGATGTATAGAGAATAGAAAAGGTTGGATATGCCCAAGTGTTATGTGTTTTTTTTTGGTTATTGTGATATGCATGACAATAATGTAAACGCTTGCAATTCCCTACTGGCAGGAGATACGTGTTTGAGTTCATTCATGGTAACTTCCACCATCTTTGCTTATTGATGAAGTTTTCAAACACCTGAGTTACATTCACGGTTCAGGAGTCCCTTGCATTTTAGATAATTTAGCTGAAAGTCACTGATCCCTCTATAAACCTTCTCGTCTGCTTTTGGTTTTATAACATTACTCCCTGGGCCTACAGAGTATTCCCAGGTACATACAGTAGTAGGTTGTTAATATAACGTAGCTTAGAATAATCAAAGGAAAGGTTATTATTATTTATTAGAATACTGGCATGGAACAAAACACTACTGGGTCAGTATTACAGAAACACAATCAAAAAAGGCTTGTGGGGGTTCTCATTAATCCAGGTCATGGTTTATCTGTGGTATTGAGTAGATCAACTGGATCTAACTGAACACCACAGATACAATTAAGAAATATAGTAAATTGGGTAATGTTCTTTACGTTCCTTTCCTTATGGCATGAATTAGCACTAGGTGACAAAGTAAAGCTGAGTACTAGAGATGGCCGGGTTCGCTGATCTGAACCCGGATCTCCACGACTTCCGCTTTCAGAACTTTCTATGAACTCCGTCTGGAAATGTTTAGATATTCCTCGATCCATCAACGATTTCCGGCCGTTCGGTAATCCTCGAATCGCCAATCACCAATAATAAAATTCAAATATGATTGGTTAATGTGTGATCATATGATTGCAAGCATTGAAATAAATCATAATTGAATTTGGTCCTTCAGCAAACCTAAAGAGGAGCAAACCACGTGGAACTCAGGAGTTATCACTAGCGACAGGTGAAAATTAGTGAATCCGCGAGTGGAACAGGTTTTCGGAAATGTTCACCCATCTCTACTGGGTACACACAGTAAATATGTTTGAAAGATGACAGACAGGATCTGCAAGATATTTTCTGTCATTTTTCAAAGATCATGGAACACACAGTCCCGAGCGTTCTCCCATATGTAGAACACTCGGGACTGTGTGTTTCCCAACTTCCCTATAGGGAAACTACCACAGCCGAGGGAAATTTTAGGTCTTTCCCGAATGACCGCGAGGCTGATAGGAACATTCAGGGGCCGTGCAGTCATTCAGGATAGATGCTACACACACTCCTTATAAGCCTGGATACCATAGGATCTGACGGTATCGGGGCTTTATAATTACTATGTGTACCTAGCTTAAGACTAAGATATGTAGAGTTGAGTGTTTCTATTATTAAAAAAAAGCAAAAATTAATGGAAGCAATTTCTAATTATTTTGTGTGAGAATAAGAAAGTGGGTTTATTGTTGTCTAGACATGAGGTCCTGGTAGAATGATGAATTAATGACTAATGCTCTACAAAGCAAAGCCCAGACACACCAAAGGAAGCCCTACAAGAGCTGATCTATGATAAGAAGATAAGGAAATCCAAAGATGGTGGACATCTGTCTGAAGCTGATAATGTATTTGTGAGGGAGAAAGTTACTACTTTTGAATAAGAATGAGGAGGGGTGGTAGTTAGCACTAGAGATTAACCAAACTGCTGAGATTCCTTACGATAGTGGTTCCTTGGAACCGGCTAAAGCTAACTTCTAAAATCACAGAGAAAGCAAATGATAACACCTGATAGCAACAAAGGATCAGTTACACATGTAATGTTTACACTGTCCAAGCAAGGAAAAAAGTAGAGGAGCACACTACTATGGTGAATACTTCTTTATTTGTGCAAAAACAACAGCATACAACGTTTCAGGACTCTAGGCCCCTTCCTCAGGAAGGAAACAAACATGCTGTTGTTTTTGCACAAATAAAGAAGTATTCACTATAGTAGTGTGCTCCTCTACTTTCTTCCTTGCTTGGATGTTGAAGCCCTGGAAGTAGGGGGCTGAGAGGATTGCCCCTACCAACTTGTCTGGCCAAGGAGCCAACAGCGGTGTGCCATTGTGCATTTTTGGAACTTTAGAATGTTTACACTGTCCCTCAGAGCTTTGCTTCTCCGTGTAGACTCCATTTTGCCACAATGCTGCCATTTTAAAACTGAGTAGGCAAAGCAGTGGATTATACACAAATACAGAATATAAGTGGAACATGTTATTCAGACCATGTATAGAACATGTATAGCAAAGAGAGGTGATCAGAGATTAAATTTCCTAGCCACACCACCAGTGTGGTCACGTATTGTCAAAAAACTTCACTTTTGTCAACAGCAAATGTTCTTTACAATAGGGTCACTCAAGCTATTCAAGAGACAGGTGGGAATGAACGAACTAATGAAAAGTAAAACAGTATTAGATTGGATACAGCAACTCTGATTGTGTGAATAAATGCAGGGCTCTCTTAAAGGCTATGCCTTTCTTAAAGGGCATGTCTCTCTTATATATAAAAATACAAAATTATGAATTTTGTGGGTCAACAGGGCCTCTAACCAACCTCCATTCGGATATTTTCCATATAATATCATTCTATAATGTAATCCATATATATAGATATATAGACATAAACCATGTTTGATAATGAAGAGTACCTATAGTATGGTATTAGTAGGCACTGTGTGACTATTACAGGGGGGGGTTAGAAGTGTGTAATGATTAATGGAGGTGTGAAGAGGGGTTGAGGATTGTATTGTTGTTTGGAAACTTAACGTTTCCTATTTCCCACGTATTTCCATTTCATCCCATATTGGAGCTATTTAGAGGGGTACAGAGGGCAAAGATTGTTTTTTGCTGGTTTCACCCTTTTTCACTGTTGACCTTCTGGGCACGGGATCAGTCTGGAGCTAAGGACTGCTGTAACGTGAGACTCTTTTCACCAGAGCCTTTGAAAAGGGACACAGCTATTTATCACAGTGGAATGACATGTTATGACGGTTCCCTTCTTCTCACGGATACATTGACATTTAGAAGAATAAATCAATGGCAGGGGTTCGACATTTTGTAAAAATGTGGTCCAAATAATAATTATATTAAAGGTCGGTGTGTAATATCAGGAATAATGATTGATCTCAACCTTAAGGGGCCCATTCACTATAGATTTCCTGGTGGGTAAGTTTCAATAGACATTACAGTTTATTCTTCCAATCAAATATCTGACGTAACGCGTAATTGGTCACATTAAGGCTGTGCACACATGTAAGATTGTACAGTAGATTGTTAGACAATCACCAAACCAATCATGGGGGAGGCACTGCATCTGTACCACTTTGGCCAACAGTTAGAGTATCTGACATGTGTAAAATGCTTAAACCTTTAATTATTGTTTTCATATTTACCAATAGCGGGAATATTGCATCATCTACTCCAGATTTTTAGCTACCAGAAGGAAATAAATTACACCCAAACAATACTGTGAAAGATAAATGGAGGAATCTTTTTTGTCACATCTTAAATGTTACTATTATAGAGTATTGTAGTATTTCCCCTGTTGCAGGAAACTTGCTGTCAGCGCCGCTCTACTGGTCCACACCAGGGAGGTTTTCTGAATCCCCAGAGCAAATTCTTCCAATATGTTCTTCTTTGTATTGTAACGATAATAAATGGTTGATAGACAGATTAACATTAGAGGTAAAAAAAGAGAAATATTTGTGCAATAAAAATTATATCTATCAAAAAAAAATGAAATAATTCGGGATGGGGGGGGTTTTAATAAAAGTTCTTAGCGTTAAAAATGGTGCTAATTTTGCCCCAACCAATCAGATTTAATTTAACAGTTGAAAGCTAACATCTGATTGGTTGAGGCAAAATTAGCACCATTTTAATCAAACCAATTCAATCAAATAAACCTGAAAACATTTCAATAAAAGGATTAAAAAACATGAACCCCTCAATCTGCACGCCAGCTTCTACATATACCGCATGTATGCAAATAAACACAGCTATACTGTTATTCAAAACTAAGCAAACAAATTAAAACTCCTCTCACCAATCGTCTTTTTCTTTAAATTATTTCCAGGGCACTAATTTTCAATTATTTTTAAAAATGCAGTTTACCATCCGATTATATGTTTTAATAAAATTATATCTGTTGTATTCAATTAGATCAACTGGACTTGAAGTTTAGTTCTTGAAGACGTTTCGCTAGTCATCCAACTGGCTTTCTCAATTCAGAATGACTTGTGCAAGAATCTGTGGCAATTATGTACCCAGGAAAATCCCAATTAGCATATCACAGCCAGGTGTTAAGGGTGTGATTGGATAGTGGCTAAGAGGTGTTATAGGAACGCCCAGAGTAAGGTGTTAAAACAGCATTGTACATGGCAGACAGTTGGTGTCGAACCCCCCCACCCACCTCTATTTAGGCTTGGTTTCTTTATTTTCACATAAATGGCCTCCTTAACACCTCTCTTGAACCAGTCACGTTCCTTTGCCAGTATGTTAACATTACAATCTTCTAAGGTATGTCCTTTATCCTTAAGATGCAGGTACACGGCTGAGTCCTGACCCGAGGAATTAGCTCTTCTGTGCTGGGCCATACGTTGATGCAGTTGCTGTTTGGTCTCCCCCACATACAATTTAGAGCATTCTTTACTTCCTATAATACCTCCAGGTGTCCAGTTGATCTAATTGAATACAACAGATATACAATGACCTGGATGAATGAGAACTTCACAAGCATATTTTAATAAAATTATATTATCATAGCTACCCAGTGCTAACAAAATGTTTCTTTTTCTAAAGATATAAACACCGGCTAAAGAAAATGAATTAAAATCAAAACTAGACATTCTGATTTGTTATGAGGTTAAAAGATTACATGCAATAACGCTAATCACATGATTGATATTATATAATAGGATTTATTACAGGGGGCAGGATGAAAGGGGAATGTAATCCCAGAAAATCACTTTGTGTTATTTTATTTTTTCTCTTTTCTCTTGAAGTATCGCGCTGGGTTAATCCCGTGCTGTTTGCTTAATGTGACTTGCTATTTTCCACACATTAAAGTTATGTATGTTCGGTATTAAAATTTGCATGGCAAGCCTTAGTATGCCCTTTCTTTTTCCAAAATCCCAAATCCTTTTTTTCCCCTCCCAAGTCAGACACACTTAAGCTATTTTAAAGCTCGTAAGGAATTAAAACAAACATTATAAAAGGACCGACAACCTTGCTGATTTTTTTCCCTTCAGCCCATGAAATATATTTGGTAAAATTAAAAACATTTCAAGGCCTTGACTATGTTAGAATATATTAAATATTATATTATTACTTTAGTATATATTATATTTTATTACTTCTTTAGTAATTATTTAGCTTTGTCTCATATATAGTCTCATATATAGTTGAGTTTAGACAAACAAAATTTCTGATTCAGCCAATGAAATGTTTGGTTTCAATACTCTAATCACACTAAACAGATCCAAGTTGCCATATGACTGGTTGGTATAAGATATAAGATTTTGGGCTGGGGTCACACTATGGTGGGCCGTAACATGCATCGGCACACGTTTTACATATGTTATCATTCGTTTGCAATCCGCAAAAAATTGGTGATCGCAAGCACAACGAAATCGCGCTGGTTAGAAGTTAGTTCTGAAATTAGTTAAATGTGGTCAGAAGGCAATTTAAAGGGCATGTTGGGTCCAGTCTTTTAAACAGCTAAACAGTTTAAAACAGATTAAAAACAGCTGATCGTGGACCAGAGGGGAGGAGCCCAGCCTCCAATCTCATGGAGGGCCCCAGTTACGCCACTGCTCTACATGAGTGTCATTTTTTTTTTATGCTGGACATGCCGTGTATCGGATTATAACTGTTTTACAATTCCTTTTATAACTGAACTATTGTACAAAGAGTGGACTCAATATTACATTACAGAGATCTAATCTGGACTAAGGCTGGGTACACATGGGCAGATTTTTCGGGCCAATCAACCGATACTTCTGTGTAACGGTCGATTGGGTCGAAAAATCTGTGCTGCCTTTGAGCGATGCCACGGCTGATGTTGGGAGCCTGGATTGTACGAGCAGGAGATCAGACGTGTTGGTAAATCAAGGCCGATCGTGCGGTTCCCTATGGGGAACTGTCGGCCGCAGACACTATTGTAGTGACCGACAGTCATTTGTCCCAGCCGAGCACTCACTCGTAGTGAACGGTTGGCCGGGACAAAATATACCGTCTGCATCCAGCCTTAGTATGCCTGTTTTTCCTGAAACAACATCTTTTCCCCTGAACTACCCATCATCCCCTGTGGAAGATTCTGTATACAAATTATTTTTGGGACCCTAGTTGCACTGTATTACCTGGGGCTAAAGCTTCCTACACATGATTCTGATTATTAACGAAGTACCACCGAACATCTGTTCCGCCCAACTGAGCGCCCATACATTACATGATAGTCAACTAAAAAAAAACAAACACCCGTTTGGTCAGGGCCGGCCATAGGATAAATAGCACCCTGTGCAAGGTTTGTTTCTGGCACCTAGCACACCTTCCAAAACACCCCCTGGGCACACACAATACACTGCTGAATGCTGCTTACCTTAGGCTGGGTACACACAGGGAAATTATTTGTCCCGACCGAGCGTTCGTGGTGCTGATTCATATATTTGATCTGCAAGACCATAACTGGGGGGGGGGCTGTGGCCCTGATGCACAACTTTGACCCACAAGTCTGTGAACTAAGACTCCCCGGCTGGCGCCCCCCTGGTAATGCAACCTGTGCCCATATCAAAGGCTTTGCATCTTGATACCAAGGTATCTTGTCTTTTGTCTATAATAACAAAGAACACACAAGAGTTTAGGTAACAAGAAGTTATCTAGCTGCAGTAAGCCATTAAAAAGCTAACATCTTATTGGCTCCTGCAAGCTAAAGGACATGTATACTGTTCCTGTTTTATACTGTTCCTCCCACATCACCCAATGAAAGGGATGGGCCCTGTCCTGATCTTCCTGATTCCTGCCCTTGCAGCATTTTTAAAGATTCAGCTGGTCGATCCACTTACCAGTTCTAAAATGGTGGGTTTGTGGTCGACCAAATACAATGTTGAACCACTAATTGTGACCAAATGTAGAAAATCTCTAAGCAAATGAGCATTTCACCTCCAACATTCATAAAAGTGAAACCAGAATCCTGGCACATTTGATACTAACAAACAATTCTACTGAACCGCAAAACCGGTGCCCCTGTAGCATAAAGAGTCCCAAATAGGCAATGGTTAATAGCAATGTGGTAACCCAAACCTGACATCATCTCTACACGGGTTTCTGCAAATTCTAATTCCGTTATTCCAGTCAATGTTTTTTCTTCTTCTTTGTTTATATCCCACAGATTATTGTAGGTGCTATCTTTGGAAGCCATTAATGGAGTCATGGGCAAATCATGAGACAGTTGAGTTATTAACGTACAAGCCAAACTTATCACCATGACAAATTCCCAGTGTTGGTCATTGTTTCATCACATGGCCTTTCCCTTCATGAGAGACCCATACGGCTCCTTTTTCTTTTCTTTCTTTGTTAAGAGGCAGTCATGGGTTCCTTGGATGTGTTTATGTGCAGTAGGAGATGCGTAATGGTACAATGCGAGCATTGTGGTGGGATATATACTGAAACAAGGTCTTTACAAAGAATCCATCATTAAAAAAAGTCCAAACACGAACCATTTCCTCAAACCGGTCTATTGTGCTTACTGGAAATCTTCTGCAAAGTTAAAAAAAACACACAGACAAACTGATAGAAAAATGCACAGACTGTTTCCCTTGTTGTACTAATGTAAGAGTTTGGCTGGGTAAACACCATGAGATATTTCCGGGTGACCGGATGATAGTGACTTATCTTATGGTATATCTTATGGTGTAGGGTGGCCAGCCGCGACCAAGCTTGGTTGTCAGTTCCTCCATACCGGATGAACGGCCAATTGGGCTTGTTTGTAATCTTGTTTGTCCCTATGGGACCCTTCGATCGGTCAATAGTGTTGACCTTACAATAGTGTTGCCCCCCACACACACACACACACACACACACACCCACACCCCAGCCGTCCGGAGTCCGTGCATATTTACAGCCTTCAGTTAGTATATAAGATATGATTTACTGAGACATAATTATTATGTAAAAGGGCAACTATGCCTCTCAAAATACTTCCCTTATATTAAAATCTGGGTGGCTGCAAATATGAGCGGTGAACTGTTATACCGCCCGTGTAGTATCTCACCGCCCACCGTTATCTGACAGCTCACCGCCCACCGTTATCTGACAGCTCACCGTCCGTGTAGTATCTGACAGCTCACCGCCCACCATTTGCTTCAGTGCACTCCCATATCTCTAACATTGCAGGAGATGCATGGAATGAGCGGGGAGGATTTTCTACCTCCCTAGGATGCAGACTTTAACATATTGAAAGGTTTGTAGGGAGTGGCCGTATTTGCCCTTTCATGCATGACTTTGGCTGCAGGGGAGAGTGGTTCTTAGCAATATTCCCCAGTAGAGTCATTGTTAACCCTTTAATTGCACCCCCTGCATTACTGTCATACAAAACCGATGGCCACTACACAGTGCTTAGCACTGCAGAATCCCAACAGGATAGTGAAGTTTCCATGTATAAAAGTTCATTTCATTTTACTGACCGGGTCAGAGGTGAGATAAACCATCAAAACAAAGTGAACAATGTAGTTTGTTATGCTCCGGGACTAACAACACTGCAGATAAGAAGGGCAAAGAAAAAGGGGGTCACTTTGAAACCCTAAATAAATGTAACTGTTCGACTCGAAGGGAATACAGAGATGGGAATTTTCATCTACCGCTTGACAGTTTATTTTTAACTAGTCAGCTAAATTGGACAAGACTGCTGGAGGGAGAACCTGAGTTTTAAACAGTAAAATAAGATAATATCCTGCTCGGGTCGGACTTAGTATAAATTTCTGTTATGTAGGTGACTGAATTCTAATGGTCCAAGAAAGAAAGATATTTCCCAGGATTCATCATTTCTGCATAATCAGCCTCCGATAAGCATTATTTATGCGATAAACATCTTGGGGGTACCATTGTTATCAATGGATGGAGAGTAACAGTTATTTTAGAAAGCAGCTTTTTTCAAATAACGTAAATATATAAAATTATTCCATAAATCTGTAAATAATATATATATATATATCCTGATGACGGCCGGATGTAAGGTGGCTGAAATGCACTGATGTGGCTTTATTTAAAAAAACTACTCTTTGATATTCTTATTTAAGGACTTATTTAGAGAGGGGTATTCTTATTTAAAGATGAGTATTTAGGAATTAGTAGTTAGTACCGCAGAATCAAGCATTCCTGGGTAGAGATTAGATCTGGGTCTGGCTTATTTTCAGTAACCCTTCAAAATAACCTCAAACTTTTGATAACCCTTGAAAATACAACTGGAAACTCGAAAGCAGTTTTTTCATGGGTTATCGAAAGTTCAAGGTTGTTTTCAAGGGTTACCCAAAATAATCTCGAGCGTTCGGTAATCCTCGAAAATATGGTCCGAACCCTCGAAAGTAAGTTCCAATTTCGGATCTTTGGGCTTTTCCCGAGTTCTGAAAATGTTTCTCCCATCTCTATTCCGGGGGCAACAATTAACGAGCATTCCCGGGGCCAACGGTGAAGTGTAGGATGTTGACCTTGGTCGCAGGGGATGTGTTAGTCCTGAACATTCTTCCTATACTTTATATAGGGAGCACTCAGGACTGTCTTTAATAGATGGCAGACAGACTTTATTTAACGCACATTATTTAATAATACTCCTGGTTTATAAATAACTCTGATGTCTTGACAAAGTACATTATAAATGTACAACCCCCTATCCCATTCAATGGAGCTGTAGAGTAAACATGTTTATGTTAGAGTCTGAAAAATATAAAGACAAAGAAATAGCATTTTCGTACATACAGTATATCGGAAAGACAAATCCATCCTGCAGAGCTTCTCCGGGAATTGATTATTATATAAAGGTGTCAAGAACAGACAATGTGCGTCTAACTTTGCCTGCAGCTTTTAATAGTTGCAATTCATCCAATTTTTTTTTACTAGGGGATATCATTAAATCATTATACACTTCAGTGGCAAAATTTGCTTCGTAACTTCCACACACGGAGAACCTATTTACATTGCAGATGTTTGTCCACTGGCTACAAATACGTGTTAACAGATTAGAAGTGATATGTATACAGACAAAGGCCAAGTAATTGGATTTGTTTTGTTTCGTAATAGATACACAAACATCAATCTAAATAAACCCGTATTTGTACAGTTCACCGTGTAAATAGAACAGCTAAAAAAAGACTTTGATGTTCACATACAAGAGTAAAATACAGAGAGGTCACCTCCAGATTTACTAGGTTTTTTTTTTTTTCTAGACAATTTAAGGTGGAAATTGGGACTTTGTTGCTTCATTAGGTTCATCCAGGATAAATGAAATAGACTTATTGCCCGTGGCAGAATTAGCTGATAATAAATCTCCTCTATGCTCCCTGTCTCAGAGATATTATTAGTGGGAAAAGGTGCAATATCAGTTCATTCCTTGGCTGCCTTGCGATATCATAATTATGTTCGGTGTTAGTGAACGATAAGCAGCTAAACTCCTAGGAACTATCAAATATGTTCCCTGGTTTCATCCATGATAATTGTCTCCTTTGGGGTTGAGAACAATATTCTGTCTTATTTTGACGGTGTCTAGAGATGGTCGAACTCACTGAAATCCGCTCCGCTGGCAGATTCGACGATTTTTGAAAAAGTCAGAAAATTCGAATATCCACAGAAGGACCCATTGAAGTGGGAGTTAAAAAAGTCCGAAAGTTAGGCCTAAAGTTAATAGTCAACACACAGTAATGTAGATTCCAGGTAGGAACATAAGAGATGTACTGTAATCTAGGAGCCTGTGCTACACCAGGTAAGTATCATATACTATATGAGGCTTTAAAAGGTTGTCGATATGTACGGACACTGAACCCACCTGCTTGCACTGGCCATGTGACGTCTTCTAGCCAATGCCCAGGTGAAAAGAGGCACACTCATATATAACTCAAACGCACTTTAATACTAGTGCTGTAACTACTCAATGTTTCGGTAGACTGAGCCCCCTTCCTCAGGTGTGATATGATATATGATTTAAATATCAATGGTAACTTACTGTAAATGGCTTAGGGCCCTGGGATGTAGTCTGGGGAACATGTATCAATGCCCAAAATCTTTAAAAAAAAAACTCCATCCAGTACCGTAAACTTCAAGCGCTTCCTGTTTTGGCATTTGGAATTTACTAATTTACTAAAATTTAGAAAATTTTCAAGGATAGTTCCGGCGGATCCATGAAATTTGCTTTGGAACCAGGTTCAGGTCCATATCTAATGATGTTCGCTACTTTGTAGAATATGTATCCAATTCCGTACTTTTTATGTCTACAGACCACAATTACTGCTCTAAGGCTGGGTACACACTGAGGGAGCGTAATTGTTCATATTGTGATCCTAAATGTACCATCACCATTGCAATCATACCTCTATGACCACAATGGTAATTGTAGGATTGCAGTCGTAAAGTTGTTGATCGTCAAATTAGCTAAGTAGTCATTTATTTGAAGGGAATTTTACCTGATACTATGTCCTTAATCTCAAAAGTTCCAAAAATCAGAATGCAACTTTAATAGGACGTCCACCGCAGATAAGGTTCGTACACACGTGCGATGATTATGATCATTTAACAGATTGACTTTCCTGATCATATTACAATCATTTTTACGATCAAATATTGGCATAACAAGATCAGGGCAAATATCCAATTTTTGGGGCCAATCAATGGAAATGTCTACTTGCATGTCAGATTGATCACAATATCGACCCAGTGTATGGGCACCTTCAGATATTATACAGATTAGACAAATGCATTGCCTCATACACATGTGCGATCATGGGGAGCTGACCCCGTGTATATGCCCGGTCATTTCAGATGATAATCACGCCATGTATGGGCGCAATGGCCATTCGGTCAAGGCTCGTTGATGATCCAATAGATCAAGCAACAATCCTGAGACAAATGGCCAACAAATTTCGGCCAACAAAGTGCCCATACACGGCACGATTATCGCCCAAAACGGCCGTGCATACACATTGTGCATCAAGGGTCAGCCCCTGTGAACACACTTGTGTATGAGGCTTTACATTTATCTATAGATGAACCTCTAATCTGTCAGACCCGTGGTAGCACGTGTGTATGCACCTTAAGAACTGCCTAGCCCATTCTTTTATGCGATCAACTTGAGATCACAGAATTAATGTGCCAAATGGGCTGCTTGTAAAATGCAGTATTTAGACATTAAATAGATTAGACGATTGTCTATTAGGGATGAATCGAACCCGAGTTTGTGCCAAACTTTAAAGGTTCGGCCGAACTCGAATTGTTTGAACAAGTTCGGGCTCGAACTAGTTAGTTTCCCGAACTCACAGCTGTATTTTTGATAATTATTAAAGAATTCAATAATTATCGAATTTACCGGCCGTTCGCTAACCCTCGAATAAAGCGTTCGATTTTCGGGAGCCCTCGAGTGTATCATTCGGTAACCCTAGAATGTATCGTTCTTTTTTGGTTATTCTCGAATGTATCATTCGGTAATCCTCGAATGTAATGGTCGATTTCGGTAACCCTCGAATTGGCCATAACCCTTAAATGTAGCATGCGGAAAAAGCGACAATTGCCCGATCTTGGGGAAGGAAGTGTTTGAACAAGTTTTATTGACAGTGACATGTTCCCCAGACCATTTCCCAGATGCCACAGCCATTTACAGTAAGTTACCATTTTTATTTTAACTGTTATTCACCTGAACTTTCCGAACTATTAGTCTCCCATAGACTAAAATAGGGTTGTTTCCGAACTACCAAACTAACAAACTTTTACTGAAGTTTGGTAGTCCAGAAACGAAACCAACTTCACTAAGTTCGGCAATCTCTAATGTATCTAATGTCTGCCTAGTGAATTATTATCATTATTCAGGCATAGAATCTTTCAGAGTCAGTAGGCTGCAGGGTTATTATTAACTTTCTTGAGAAGTGAGGGGTTAGTTTTTCTTTGTCTGTTTACATGCCATGTAGAAGATCATATAAAAGAACTAATTGAGCCTTCTACTAGGCAGTAGATATTGTATAAAAAAACAAATGCCATAAATTATTTCAGAACATTAAATAACAAAAATTAATTTAAATTAAAAATAGTCCTCACCACCTGCTATTAGACTAGTTAGGTCAACTTTGGGGTCACGATTATTAAAATGGTGTGATAAGATTTAATTTAGCTCATTATTTAGAAAATAATGTTTTTAAAGAAAAACATTCTTGTATTACAGAAGAGGTAGTTTTAGGGACAAAAATGACAAAACCTATATTTTTTTAGAAAAAAAGTTAACTGTAAAATGTTTGACACTTTTGATGAAATTCCAGCTGTCACATTGACTGACAGACCCCAAAAATGTTCAGAGGGCATTTCATAAACTTCTAGATGACATCTTTAGACCAATGCTTTAATACTTTGAGTGCACATAATCCAGACAACATCTTCTGAATTTAGTTTCGATTTTGACATTAGAAATTACCCATATAACAGTATTTAGTTCCTTTGTATATAAAAAAAAAAGTTAATAAATAAATATGCTTTTAAATAAAATATTTTTCCTGTCACATAATAAGTGTGCAATATGTCCAGAAATACAGGAGGATTAATCAAATTTGGTATATGCCACTATAAAATGTTACTATTTCTTTAGAATTAGATGTTAGCCTTCAAATATTAAATAAGATCTAATTGGTTGGGGCAAAATTAGCCCCATTTTTAACAATAAGAACTTTTATTGAATCTCCCTGCTAGTCTTTAGAAATTAAACCCTTTGCAAACAAAAAAAACAAAAATAAAAGATTCATCTAATGTGTCAGCTGTATGTAGAAGACAAATGCTACAAGATGATTTGCCCATATCATTAAAAAGATTAATTGCAGTGGAGAATGAATGAAAGCACAATATTTTATTTTTATGTTTTCTGAAGAGTTTTCCAAAGCAACTTTCTGCCCACTGTAAATAACCCCAATAGTTCAAGTTAAGTGTTTTTTGCATATTACAGAGTGTGCATAAAAATTAGTAGAACACCCTTACAGGATATTGTGTTTTAAAGTAATTTAAAATGGTTGTGTCTTTACTATAGATGGATTAAAATCCGAAACCGAACCCAGTTCCGAAGCAGATTTCACAGATCTGTGGCAACTTAAACTTTGCTGATTTCTGATATATTTGGATTTTTCCAAACCGCGGAACTATTTTCGAAAATGTTTTTCTAGAACATGACATTTTTATTTGAAAATGACATTTCTAGAAACGTTTAAAATTTTTGATTTTGTTTATTTGAAAATTCTAGAAATTTTGAAATGTTTTGAAAATACTACACGGAATGCCCAAACAGGAAGCTCATGAAGTTTTAGGTACTGGATGGTGTTTTTTTTTTTTAGAGAGATTTTGGCCATTGATACATGTTCCCCAGACCATTTCCCAGGTCCCTGAGCCATTTACAGTAAGTTACCATTGCTATTTATATCTTAATTTTAGGCCGAACTTTCAGTTTTTTTAAAACTCCCATTTAATTGTGGATTTTCCAATTTTTGGCTTCTTTAGAAAATCTGTGAATCTGCAAGTGAAACGTATTTCAGTGAGTTCGGCCATCTTTACAATAAACCTTTAAAATATGTAATTGAATATGTGTAAGAAATAAAATATATACAAAATACATGTGATTCTGTACTTTGGTACTTTGAGTATGTCTGTGGAGGATTAGTCGAGCTTTGGTCTAGACTATCCATTATTAGCACCTGTACAATTGAGAAAATATGTAAATTTTTATTTGACTTAACATGTCTATCATAATACAAGCACAATAAGTATTGCTGCCTGTTAAATACACATTACAAATATTTTACTAAGCCAGGTACTTAAACATGAAAGTTCAGTTATTGGTTTCCATCGACCTATAATCCGTTTGACCAAATAACAAGCTTTCATTTGGAGATAAAAGTCTTTCCAGTAGCCAAAGCTCAAAGGGTCATCATATGAATGCAAATTTAAATACTGCATGACTAAATTGTTTTTGCTGTTGACTCTCCTTTGAAATGTACGTAGGTATTTCAACTGCATACAATTAAAAGGCTTTATCCAAAACATTCGTGCATGAGATCCTGTTTCTCTGGTGAATCAAGGCTTCTTCAATTTCCTGTTTGAAAAACAGCCGTCTGTATCTAAAAGATCAGTAGACACAGTGAACCATATTTCTGCCCCTTTTGGAAAATCTACCTTATTAGTATGAGTCCTTCGGTTAAAAACGCACAAGGATTTCCAAAAATTGGAATCAAAACAGAATGTATAAAAGAAAAACAAACCAATAAAGTGTCTATATCCTATCATAACATTGGAGTTTCTGGTATTTGCTGGATTTGGAAAAAACTCAAAAGTCAATGATGGAAATGTGGATTTCATTAAATTCTAATATTTGAAAGACAAGGAAATAATGAAACGCTTCCAAAGGCTTGTGACAAGAAAGCAATATTCAAAGCTTCTCTTTTGTCTAATTTTGGTAGCTTTGAAGAACTTCCTGATGTGGGAAAATAGATAAAAATAATGGCAAAAAAAACATGAACAGATGGTCTGATGGTCAGGTCATGAGGCTTCGAAGTACAGTATCAAGGTCAGATGGTCAAGTCACAGAGAAAAAAGGGCACGTTATATCTAACAGTAAAATATAAGATAGATCAATAAAATGGTTCCTTCAGATAAAGTAGATTGCAAGGTTTTCTCATGTATAAATCCCACACTGGAATATCAGAATGATTCTGAAGTCTACTAATATTCCATTGCTAGCACCACAGTCTCCTACAGCCTTGTCACGGTCAAAGCATGTAGGTGGAGCTTGCATATATGTGCTACTCTTGCACATGGGGTGTGCAAACACAATAGTTGGTATAATTACCCTATTTTAATGCGATAATCAAGATTGTTTAAAAAAGGACAGGATCCATGTTGGGAATTGTGGATCATTGGTAGTTCATGGGATTTTTCCCATTTAATATGATGAAGGCAAGTATTAGAATACAGAAAATTCCATTACTGCCTGTATTATCTAAGATTTCTCTTCCTTTATATCTAGTCTGCCATCTCTGGGTGACCTTTCATTTGTGGTACTTCTGTTCCCACTTAGTTAATAATAAAAGATCCAGGATGCTGAATGGTGCACAGATACTTGCTCTCGGCCAAGAAATCAAAAGTATTTTATTAGTTGCTAATCCAAGAAATGCATTTTTCTGGCTCGCACAATGTGACCCAGTTAAAAGAAAAGCCATAAGTATTAACCGAAACTTCTCTCATTTACTGGAAGATACAACAGCTGTCACACAAGTGGCAGTGCTGGTCTCCCGACCTTTCACAGGAGCATGGGAGTAAATAAAACCCGGTGGTTTCAGAGGTGTTACTGTATGTAGACTTCCTCAGAGGATTACAGTCTGAGTTTAATTTTTTTTTTCCTTTATTGGAGAAACTTTAAAGGGACAGTTCAGTGGAAATGATCAATATGTGTTAAATTGTTAGTTTGTGTTATGCCTTCTTAGTTATTCTACATATTCTCTCCATTTTGAAAAATCAGTTGATTTCATACCCTTTGCTGTTCCCTGTTGACATTAGTGAGCTGACATTTCATATTCTAACGGTCCTTCTTCCCAGGATGCACCACTTCCTTGGAATGTTCCTAACAGTAATTTCTACTGATTGGCTGTGGGTTGGGTGTAAGGATACATACTTACCAGCTCCACCACTCCGGTCCTTCCAAGATGGCGGTGCCAGGCTCCTGTCGCCTGGAACTCCTGGAACTCCTGGCATTCCTTAACTCAGGGGCAGCTGGCAACATTATGGACACAACCTTTGCCAAACAACTGAATATTCCCCTATTGCCACTGTCAAATCTTCTCCATGTATTTTCCATTGTCGACAAACCTCTCCCTATTTCCATGACCACTCACCCATTATCCTTGAAAATCGGTCCTTTCAAGAAATCTCATTTTTCGTTATCAATTGCCCTTCCACGCCCATTGTTCTTGGTCTTCCTTAGCTCAGTCTTCATAACCCCCACATAGACTGGTATACTAACAGTATATTACACTGGAGTCCTACCTGCCAGACCAGATGCATCTCTTCTTCTTCTCTAATTCCTGTTGGTTCCGTGAACCTAGAATCTCTACCAGTACAATATCAAGAATTTGCAGACGTCTTTTGTAAAAAATCAGCTGAAACTCTCCCACCTCATCAACAGTATGACTTCCCTATTGAGTTGCTCCCAGGTTTCATTCCACCACGAGAACGAACCTATCCTCTTTCCCCTCCGAAACTAAATCCATGCAAGAATATATTCAGGACAATTTACAACAAGAGTTCATTCGACCCTCCATTTCACCTGCCGGAGCTGGATTCTTTTTTGTGGAGAAGAAAGATGGGGGCCTTTGCCCTTGCATCGATTACAGAGGACTCAACAAGATAACCATTAAAAACCACTATCCTCTCCCCCTGATTGCTGAATTATTTGATGAACTAAAAAATGCCCGTATCTTTTCCAAACTAGACCTTCGTGGGGCCTATAACTTAATTCACATTCATCAGGGGGACAAGTGGAAAACAGCCTTCAACACTCGTGATGGGCTCTATGAGTACCTTGTGATGTCCTTCGGCCTCTGAAACCCCCCGGCTGTTTTTCAAGAATTCCGAGATCTTCTGGGTCGCTGTGTAGTGGTTTATTAAGATGACATCTTAATCTTTTCTGAAGACTTGCCTTCCCACAGAAATCATGTAAAAGAAGCCCTATCTCGTCTTCGTCAATATTCCTTGTACGTCAAGCTTGAAAAGTGTATCTGTGAAGTTCCCAAAATTCCATTTCTTGGTTATATCATTTCTCAAGGAGGGTTTGAGATGGACCCAGTCAAGATTGCTGCCATAAAAGAATGGCCTATACCCACCTATTCCAAAGCTGTTCAAAGATTCATTGGCTCGCCAATTATTATAGACAGTTTATTAGGGGATTCTCCTTTCGTATATCTCCTATTCTCACCCTTATCAAGAAGGGCGGTAAACCGAGCTCTTGGACACCACAGGCTTTGGAAGCCTTAAACTCCTTAAAGGATTCATTTTCTTCTGCTCCTATACTTAAACATGCTAACCCTCCTCTTCCATTTTTTATTGAAGTTGATGCAGCCAATATTGGAGCTGGGGCAATATTATCGCAAAAACACAAATCGGATGGCAAACTTCATCCCTGTGCAAACTTTTCTAAAAAATTCTCAGCATCGGAACAAAATTATGATGTCGGAAACCGTGAACTTCTTGCCATCAAACTAGCTCTTGAAGAATGGAGACACTTCTTGGAAGGTTCTACCCACCCTGTCACTGTTTATACGGATCATAAAAATCTCAAATTCATCCAAACATTGAAAAGGCTGAATCCTCGGCAGGCCCGTTGGGCACTCTTCTTTTCTTGCTTCAACTTTATTATCACCTATCGTCCTGGTACTAGAAACAAGAAAGCAGATTCCCTTTCTAGGAGTTTCCTCTCCTCTGAAATATCCTCGGATCTGGAAGAACCCATCATCCCTTCTTCCAGGATCATTGTCGATCTGTCTACTCCGCTTGCCCCTCAGCTCCTATCCAGTCAATCCTCAACACCGGTCCGTACTCCGATCGGTTTGATATATATACCTCCAGAACACAGACTTACCATCCTCCAACAGACCCACAGGCTGGTCATCCTGAAGTCCATAAAACCTTACAACTCCTTAACCATCTGGTTTGGTGGCCGTCCATACTGAAAGACTTTGTATCAGCCTGTGTAGTTTGTACTACATCTAAATCCGACCACTCCTGTCCCCCCGGACTTCCGAGACCCTTACCTATTCCTTCACACCCATGGACTCACCTTGCTATGGATTTTATTGGTGAACTTCCCCCGTCTAGAGGAAATACTGTCATTTGGATAGTGATGGATCGCTTTAGCAAAATGGCACACTTTGTTCCTCTCCCCAAATTTCCTTCTGCTCCTGAACTGGCTCAACTTTTCATCTCCCACACTTATCATCTTCATGGTCTACCTGCTGAAATAGTCTCTGACCGGGGAACCCAATTTGTTGCAAAATTCTGGAGAGCCTTCTGCAAAATCCTAGGGGTTTCACTTCAATTCTCCTCTGCGTATCACCCCCAATCCAATGGAGCAGCTGAACGACTTAATCAGGCACTTGAACAGTTCCTTCATTGTCACGTCTCCCTTTGCCAAGATGACTGGTCGTAACTTTTAAGCTTGGGCAGAATTCGCCCATAATAATGCCACGCATTCCTCTACTGGTAGATGACAATTTCTGACTGTGTATGGACAACACCTCTAAGCCTTCCCACAAGATTTTCTTCTTACCGATGTCCCAGCAGCCAATGACCATGCAGCCCACATGTCTGCCATCTGGAGTGCTACCAAATCACATTTAAAAAAGACCTCCTTAATACAGAAGTCATACTCTGATAAGAAACGCAGACCTTCTCCTTCTTACTCCATCGGAGATCAAGTTTGGCTCTCTACCAAAAATATTAACCTTAAGCTCCCATCTCCCAAATTCGGCCCTAAATTCATTGGTCCTTTTCCCATCATGGAAATAATCAACCCTACTGCCTTCCGTTTATCTCTGCCTCCTCAGATGAAGATTCCTAATGTATTCCATGTGTCCTTACTTAAGCCTGTGATCTCTAACCACTTTTCTTCTCCCCATTCCATCCCTATTCCTATATTGGTTAATGGCCAACAAGAATATGAAATGGAGAGGATCCTCGATTCCAGATTTTCCAGAGGGACCCTACAATATCTTATCCAATGGAAGGGCTTCGGTCCTGAAGAATGTTCCTGGGTCCAACATCTGGTGTTTATGCTCCTTGTTTACTTCGGAAATTCTACAAGGACTTTCCACGAAAGCCTGGTCATGATGGTCCTGAGGCCCCTCCTCATGCACGTGACCTCACGGAAGTGCGCCCGGCGCCCGGTGGCACGAAGATTCAAAAAGGGCTTGAAACATCAGGCGGATGCCTGAAAATAGCATTGCTTCCCCTACTGAGCCGCGCTGGGTTCTTGTTCCTTGGATTGCTATTGTTTCTCCTGTTCCTGCTTCCCTGCTGTCTTTGTTTGGTATCCTGTGCCTGGATCTTATAGCTTCCATATTTTTCCCTTATTGGGAATCCTGAGCTTGGATTATATATTTCTGAACTTTGCCTCACTCCATTATTCCGGTATTCCTTCCTGTGGCTTGCCGTTCCCGTGGTGTCCTCGTTGGTCCTGACTTCTCCTGTCTTCATACAGGTAAACCCTAACAATGGGTCAAAGATGCTCAGATCTCTACTGAGCAACTGAGTCGACCCAGGCGCTGGGTCAAGGGCAAGACCATAACGGTCTCTATTTGGGGTCCTCCAACAGGAAGTTTGCAGGACTTCCCCTTTAATGAATATATATATGAATTATTATATTATCATCTCTGTATTTTTCCATTTCTGAAAATGCTGGGAAAGGGAGTTGATGTTGCTTTTGGTTTTCTTAGCAGCAGAGATCATTGTAACTAAACCCCAAAAATCTACTTTTTATTATCTGTTCTATAATTTAGTGGGAGATATGAAATAATCATTACTTTAAAAGAAAATTTATCCTAGAAGCTGGAATTGTGCCACTACACTGTCTCCCCTTCCTGCTGCACCTCCAAAAAAAAACCAACTCACGCCGCAGTGCTTATGCAAGAAGAGAGGGTACAGCTGCACAATAATGGTTTGGAAGATACCTGAGATCTTGGCTTATAAGGTAGCAGAGGATGTAGCAAGTGTGCCCCTATTCCCAACTGAATTATAGAATGGATTTCTAGGGAGCTATGGGAATTTCTGGGGTGATAAGTTTCATTAACCTTTAACAAGAATAAGGCAGGGTTCTGTTTTGTTGCCCAATGTTAAAGCAAAATTTAGAGACATATTTCTAAAACTGAGTTAAAGGAGAACTAAACCCAAAAAATCAAATTTAAGTTACTTGCCCCAACATCCATCTGAGCATGGAAGGTTCCACTCAGGGGCCTTTTCTTTACATCTATGAGCTCATTTTAGGTTCTATTTGTTCCCCAAATCTGGAGCTGACATTTTCCCTTGCCTGCCAGTACTTTTACCTTGATTACATTTTCAGCACCTCTGTGATTTCCACTCCCACCTCTTAACCCCTATGATGTAGGAATATATTACATCATCAATATTCACATTGGTGGTGCAGCTGGTTAACCATTTCCTAGTAGCAGTGTTGTGGTGTGATGTATATAGGTCTGGGTATCTAGTGTGTCCGGTAATGAAATAATGTATGTCTCACCTACGGCTTTCACTCCACCAAATCCGATATATAAACAATAAATTGCAGGTGAAACATACAAAGACACAGGTCTGTAGCTGTGAATATTGCAAGTTTATTGCAAAACATGCGTGCTACATGTTTCAGACCCACCCAAGCACTCTAGCATATTTAAAAACGTAAAGTTCTTATCGTTAAAAATGGTGCAAATTTTGCCCCAACCAATCATATTTTAGCATAAGAACTTTTATGACATAGGCCTGATAATATGAACACAACAAAAGGTTGTTAGTGTTTTCTTTAGAAGCATGATGCAGGCTGATACAGTTTGTAGTCAATGCAATGGTACTTAGCACTGCAACATGTATATTTAATATGTGTTTGGGTCTTCACACTACTTCCAACAAAAATTCCACACTACGTCCAGGCTCCAATATTCCCCTTTAAAATGCATTGCACAGAGTTGTGCTAAGACCATGTTCACGTCAATATGCTGCACCTGCAGCTCTGAGCTGTTTTGTTTTTATAAGTGTCCCTTGTAAAGTGGTCAGTTCAATTCTACTGGGGTTACCACCTTTCCCTTTAAGACTCAAACTGTTAGGGCTACCTTCCACTACCGCGTTTTGGATTGTGGCTTTTAATAGCCTATGGGACCGGCCCCACTACATGCGATGCGTTTCCGTGTGCTATTGAAGTGCATGTGGTCACCATATTTGGTCTGTATTGCATGCGCTCTGCTAGGGTCCAATTGTGGAAATGCAACGCCCATGCACAGAAGCGATCACGCATTATTGCGAACGTGCGTCCTCCCTTCCATTGCATTTAATACATGCTGTATGGCTAAACTGAAATCAATGCAGCTTGCATTACACTTCTAAGGGCTAGGCCACACAAGCGCGACTTTTTCCAATTGTATTGAAATCGCAGCAATGCACCAAAATCTTGCAATTCACGCATGTGTAAGCAATTTGGTAACACATGCATTTTTTGTGCAATCGCATGCGTTTTCATCATGACAATGGACAAATCGCAAGCGCAAACGCATGTAAACACATACAAAGACACAGTCATGCAGAAATGCTCACAAATATAAAAGGTTAACAAGTTGCTTCCTAAATATGGCCCCAGCGGATCCAATGTTGCCAGCCACTTCTTTCTTCTTTCTTTAGCCATCTACTGCGATGGCATCTGAGTTCCACAGTGGAGTGCACCTCTTTATATAGGTTTGCAGAAAAACCTAATCAGTTTCTGATTGGTCAATTTTTTAATGCTTGGTTTACATGCTTTACATTAACCAATCAGATTTCATAAACGTTCATGAAATCTGATTGGTTAATGTTTAACCCTTATGGAATTATCTGCTTAAGCCCCACCCTGCAAATTAGCAGTTACAGCCCTGGTCTGGTGTTGGTAGAAGTTCTTGTGACTTTTCTCTATTTCACCACATTATTAGACTTAAAGGGTATCTCCACCAGAGTAATTGACTTTGGGGTTTTAGTTTTATTAATAAACAGGAGGTAAAGGAGCTGTGTCTTACCTCCCATTCCTCAGTAAAACTTGCAGGAGGCAGCAGAGAACTTACCCAGTCTCACACTACTCCATTGTTTGTCTGACAGGTCCCGACGCACTTTGTACTCTGCACATGTGCATATAGTACGGCGGGACCTGTCAGAAGAACATCGGAGGAGCGCAAGACCAGGTAAGTTCCTTACCTTCGTTCCCGGCTACTACTCCTGCAATCTTCAATAGAACTGAAAACCCCAAAGTCAATTTCTCCGGTGGATATGCACAATGGTTGTTGGTATTACTGTTGTATATAGCTGCGGCAAAATTCTTCACAGCAACAATTTCCATTTTATAAATATGGTGATAATAATACAAACCAATTTTGCAAAGTCTGTGGATACATAAACAGCAATATTAGGGCACCTGTACTGTATAACTATGCCCCTCAGTGAATTTTGTTGGACGTGTTTGGAAATCTTGAGTGTTGAGACTTTCCCTTTAAATAAAACAGTTGGATATTGAACTGAAATTAGAACAAGGGTTTACCCCCTCCCCAGAATGCTGTATAGGAATAACGATGGTTTAATGGTGTATAAATAAAAGGAACTTTGTAAACGACAATGACGAACAATTGTCTAATTCATGTTTCATTACACAAGTCATTATTGCATTAAGAAGTAAATCGACCAAGTCCTGTAAATAACCATTTCCAACCCTGAAGACAATTTAATAGTCAAGTGATAAAAAAAAACTCCCCAAAAAAAAACCAACGTAAGGAGAAGAGTTTTAATCTATGTTCTCTAATTCACGTTTGGATTCTGCTGAGATCTTCCAAGTATGTAAAGGAGGGAAATTCGAGCATTTTTACCAGACTGCAGAAAGGTAATTGTGTTTATTACCCTTTGGATAGATTACAAAGAGAAATTAGTTAACTTTTTTTATGGGGAACTAAAGCAAGGTAAGGACCTTAAGTGCTAGGTCCTCACCCCTGGGGTAACCCTAAATTTGGCCGTAACCCTCGAATGTAGCTTGTGTGAAACCCGGCAATTGCCAGCTCGTGTTTAAGGAGTGTTTAAACGGGTTTTGGTAATAGTGACATGTTCCCCAGACCATTTCCCAGGTGCCACAACCATTCACAGTAAGTTATCACTGTTAGTTTAGCTGTAAATCCTGCGGACTTTTCGAACTATCACTCCCCCATTGACTTTAATGGGTCCAAATTCGACCTTTCAAACTTTTACTGAAGATCGAAAGTTTGAAAATGGACCAAACTTTAGGCAAAGATGTTGCTCCCCTAGAACTATCGCTGTGGTAGAATTTCAAGGTTTGTCTATCGTTTTATCGTCAACCAGGGGCGTATCTAGGGTCTAAGAAGATCCGGGGCACTCCTGGGCACTCCATGCGCCGCGCGCAGCGCGGCGCAAAATTTTTTAGGTCACGCCCCTTTCTCCGCCCCAATTAGGACACACCCACTAAGTACTTAATGAGATGGCCAAAAAGACACAGACAGACAGATAGATAACCACAAACATAGACACACAGCCCGATAGTGATAAACAGACAGAAAGACAGTGAAATAGACAGACAGAGATAGAGATTTGGATAGAGAGACACAAATTAATGACACAAAGGCACAGTAAACTGGCAATATCATTATATACTGGTAGCAATCTGGTAATTTTAAACTTACTGTTGTGTTCAGTTGTAGTCAGTCGCTTGGCCATACCTTTGGCCAGGGAGACCTTCTTGTACCTTTTACATGGACCTCTGCCCCTATCTATCTGTCCCTCTCTCTCTCTGTATATCTATCTATCTAACTCTGCTATCTATCTAACTCTTGCTATCCTACGTACTTACCAACTCTGCTATCTATCTATCTGTCCTCTCTCTCTCTCTGCTATCTATCTATCTAACTCTGCTATCTATCTATCTAACTCTGCTATTATCTATCTATCTATCATCATCTATCTATCTATCTTTACTTCTATCTATCGCATCTATCTAACTCTGCTATCTATCTAACTCTGCTATCTATCTATCTATCTAACTCTGCTATCTATCTATCTAACTCTGCTACTATCTATCTATATATCTAACTTGCTATCTATCTATCTATTAACTCTGTATCTATCTATCATCTATCTAACTCTGCTATCTACTAACTCTGCTATCTATCTATATCTATCTATCTATCTATCTATCTATACTATCTAACTCTTGCTATCTATCTAACTATGCTATCTATCTAAATGCTATCTATCTATCTATCTTATCTATCTAACTATGCTATCTATCTAACTCTGCATCATTATCTATCTATTCTATCTATCTATCTATCTTATCTATCTATCTAACTCTGCTATCTATCTAACTCTGCTATCTATCTATCTAACTCTGCTATCTATCTATCTAATCTGTATCTAATCTAACTCTGTATACTATCTATCATCAACTCTGCTATCTATCTATCTATATAACTTGCTCTCTATCATCTATCTATCTATCTATCTAACTATCTAACTTGCTATCTTCTATTAACTCTATTATCTATCTATCTAACTCTGCTACTATCTATCTATCTATCTATCTATCATCACTCGCTATCTATTATCTATCTAACTCTGCTATTATCTATCTATCTATCTATCATCTATCTTTATACTCTATCTATATCTCTGCTATCTATCTATCTATCTATCTACTCTATGCTATCATCTATCTATCTATCTATCTAACTCTGCTATCATCTAACTCTGCTATCTATTATCTATTATTATCTATCTACTATCTATCTATCTATCTATCTCTATCTATCTATTCTAACTCTGCCTATCTATCTATCTATCTATCTATCTATCTAACTCTGCTATCTATCTATCTAACTCTGTCTATCTATCTAATAATCTATCTATCATCTAACTCTGCTATCTATCTATCTATATAACTCTGCTCTCTATCATCTATCTATCTATCTAACTATCTAACTCTGCTATCTATCTATCTAACTCTATCTATCTATCTATCTCTGCTAGCATCTATCTACTATCTCTTAGCTATCTTATTATCTCTGCTAGCTATCTATCTATCTATCTCTGCTAGCATCTATCTATCTATCTCTGTAGCTAGCTACTATCTATCTATGCTTAGCTAGCTAGCTAGCTATCTCTGCTAGTAGCTATCTATCTCTGCTAGCTAGCGCTATATCTGTAGATATATCTACTCTTAGCTAGCATCTACCTCAGTAGCTCATCTATCGTATCGATCATTGTGCTATTTTTCTAGCTGTTTTTTTCTTATTTGCTTGCTTGTTATTCTGTAGCCTAGTTGTGTATTCTGGCTTGTTATTGCTTTCGCTGGCGGCCCGGTTCGCGGATCCGAACCCGGATCCGCCGCGGATTTATCCCGTCCGGAACGGCGGATTTTTCCGGATTTTCCGGATTTTCCGCCATCCGAACTTCGATTCGCGGATTTTTCACTATTTTCGAAAATTTTCGAAATTACGAGTTTTGCGTATTTTCGGGAATTTTCGAAATACGGGAGGGAAAACAGTTTTTCGAAAATACAAGGATCATCTATTCCGACATAATATTCGAAAATTCTCAAAATTACTGTGATTACTTGTATTTTCGAAAATGCATATTTTTCGAAATACATGAAAACCCGGTAATTTCGAAAATTCCCGAAAAAACGGGAAAAACTCGTAATTCGAAAATTTTCGAAATATGAAAAATCTCGTTATTTCAAGGGTATTTTTAATTTTAATGGGTCCGCTCGCGGGATTTTCGAATTTTCGAATTTTTTCGAAAAATTCGCGGATCGAGCGGGACCGGATTTTGCGAAAGTTCGACACTCTGCTATCATAGTAGGAGAAGGCGGGAGCGCAGAGGCCGTCTGTATGTTCTGCGCCGTCGCGCGCGTGACGTCATCGCGCCGGCTGTGCGCGTGACGTCATCGCGCCGACGGAGTCCGACGGGGAGTCCGGAACTAGGGGCACAAGTCAGGAAAACATTCGGGGGCACTTTGCAAAACATCCGGGGCACGTGCCCCGAATGTTTATACGTAGATTACGCCACGTCGTCAACAACCAAATATGAAGGGAAGAAATGGCAATAAAAGGAATATTAACAGGTGGGTTATGGACGGCCAAACACGGCTCTTTTTTAGGGTTAAAGTTGTGCCAGCCGATATTGGACAATAAAGCCTAGGTTGTGATGGCTGCGTGAGTATCGGAAGATACACTATTAACCAGCCTATTAGGGTAAGCATTTAACGCCATCTTATTAGGGTAAGCTCCTTTAGGGTAAGTGTTTAACGCCAGCTGGTAGCTAGAGAGTGAGATTCACCCAGCGCCACGCAGCCTCTGATAAATTTCTTCCAAATAAGGAACGGAGACTTCTGGGTAATATCCATGTTTCCATGGCAGCTCTCAGGAAAGCTATACCTTTTAAAAAGTTTTTACAGAATTCCACAAGATAACTGCAAAACCAGAGCACCAACTACCGACTGGGAGAGCACTAATGGCTCTGGAATGAATCTCCCAGAAAATGCTTTGTTGCTTGATTTATAGTAGAGATGTAGTTTGGGTTTGGTAGAAGCTGGTTTCAAATCAAATCTGAGGGTTTCAAAGTTCCAACAAAACTTTCGGAACTTTCAAAACTTGAAAATCTATACATTTAGAATATTGGTAACCCTCGAAAATGACAATCGATTTCGGTTACAATTTGAATTCCAAATTTTTCATTTCAGTAACCCTCCAATTCGCGATACGATTCTATAACGTAGAAGCTCAGAAACGGCACAATTGTAAATAAGATTAGTTTTTATTAAAGTTTTGGCTATATATACGTGTTCCCCAGACCAATTCCCAGGTCCCTGTGTCACGTACACTAACATACTATTGCTATTTATGCCTTAAATTCAACCGGAACTTTAATTTTTTTTTTTGTCCCATTGACTTTTTCAGAATTTCAAAAATTTGAAAACGGAAAGAAACTCGCCAGTGTCGAACATTTCTAATCTATAGATATGCAAATTTTGTAATTTTCATTGAACGCGGTTGGTTATAACGGACAATCTGTGGTTGTGTATTTTTTCTGCTCTAAGCATTGGAGATGACCGAACTTCCTAAAGTTCAGGTTCGTATCCGAGCTATAGAATAGTTCCACATTAAATTTTCAGGGCATTCAAGGGTTTCTGCAAATTCAAGGGTTACCAAGTGCTATATTCCAGGGTCAGCCCTCAAATTTGCGATAACCCTCAAATGTATTGTTCGGTAACCCTTGAATTTGCGGTTACCCTCAAATTAGCGTTTGTAAACCCTCGAATTTGTAATAACTCTCGAATGTAGCATTTAGTAACTCCCAAATTCAAATGTACCATATGCTGCATTCTAGGGTTATAGAGCGCTAAATTCAAGGCTTATTGAGTGATCGAAAATACGTTCTGAAAGTTCTGAAAACAAGAAATTTCGTAGTTTGGAAAGTTCTAAATAGTTTGAGTTCATCTGAGTTTGGCTCACACTCGGGTTCGAGTTTGAGTTCGAGTCCATCCCTACAAAGCATAACATAAGTTTGATGGTGATCTATATAGCCTGAGCAGAAGGGCAGGATAATGCTTCACATTCACCAGTTCTTTTTAGATTTTAGATGTTCTCCCGCAACCTCTTTATTCTCTACAGCATTTTGTGTTTTAATCTGTCATCCAGATTCTTTCCAGCCAAATGCCAGGACATAAATATCAGTAGAGATTAAAGAGCCCAAATACCTAAGCCTCAGTCTTTGAGGCCTATAATTGCTTAGGAAAGAGGATGAGATTCTCCCTCTAGCAAAGAAGAAAATGCCATTCTAGAGCTAAGATCCAGGCAGACGAAGTCTCTGTCAGCCTTCCAGATGCATTTGTAACACCGGCTTTCTGTCATTGCTACAGAGGGGAGAGCAGGAAAATGGAACATTACAAGAATATCATTTGAAGCTCTTGTAGCGATGGACGAGAGATGAATCGTCTTTCATTTTTCAGCAATGAAGGCAGCGACATCCACATTTAGAAACCTAGGGTTCTGAATTCTCTTTTTATTTCCATAGCAGAATGTTTTACATGGAATGGAAATAAGCCCATTCGCTTCTGAAAATTGAAGAGGTTGTATTACCCGATGTAACCCTTTCTTGGCTCTACATACAATTCTCCAGTTTCCTCTACGATCAGTTTACTACACTGGCTCCATTTTGTTTTAAGGAAAGATTGGTATCCTGGTACCTAGGGCTTCACGCCCAATCAGCAGCCGTCAAATAAAGTACCTGCACAGATTGAGTCCATGTGGCTTATTGAGAATCACAGGATTGACAGTGATATACCTATCAATGGGACTGAATAATGTAGGCCAAAAATAAACCAAGAGACACATAGGTTAGGGGTGTGGGGTAGTTTATCAAAATTCTGATGGTCGAATTCCCCACACATGGGGTGACCTTTAGGTATTTATGGCTATATTGACCCAAACAACCAAAATGATGGTTTACATTGGTTGGGCCAAAACAGTAACCTGTGTGTACACAGTGCTGTCTCGTTATCTCCACTTCTTCTCTAATTAATTCAATTTATTGTTCTTTTTTTTAGCCATTTCCAGCTGACAGAGTATTTTCTGCTGTGCAAATCATCAGGCGTTGGGATGAGAATACCAATGAATTGGCAACATTTACTTACCTGCTCTCTACCACTCCCACATTGGGTCTCTGTTAGTGTCTTCGGCGTTGGCGTCTTTAGCTTTTTCCGACAACTTTCTCGCTTCTTCAGCTCCGATCAGATCTTCAGCTATTCTGATGGTCTCGGGTCTCAGTCTTAGCTGCCGACTAAGTAGGGACATGCAGAAGATTCCTCTCTTTCCTCTCCCAGCTGATGCTGCTTATGCTCCATAGGTGGGAGCAGAATTCTAACTGACCAATCACCTTTTTGTTTCTATTGGCTCTCTCTTGTTTAAATCTGGTTTCCTGATATAGTGTTTGGCTTTTCTCTCTGCTCGTGGTGTTATTCTGTTATACCAAGTAGAGTGCCAACTTTGCCTGCCTTTCCGAACTTGATTCTTGCTGCCTGGACTGACCTTTGCCTGTTTTCCAATTACCTTACCTAAACCCTTGATACCTAGTTTGCAGCCCTATGTATGGCCTTTGGCCTTTGGTCACTGCTTCTGTCTTATCCTCAGTTACCTTACCTCCTGTTCCATCTATGACCTTTGCCCTGTTCCTCGACTTCATTCTGTCTGACCCTCTCATATTGGTTCCTATTCGTGCTTCTCATGCCTGATCCTGCTATTGTGCTAATTATGAACTTCTGGGTATCTCAGGCCTCAGTCTCAATACTTTGAGCTTTAATACATGGGTGCAATCGTGTCCAGCAAAAGGGGGCTTGTCTATAAGTGAAGCAGGATTGGGATACAGCATCCTATGTATATTGAATAAAGATGTCCTCATCCATAATATAAACTTTCACTTGGCCATATTTCATTCTCACAAGCTTCTGAAGCCTGTACGTGTAATGTAAACATTAATAATTGCTCTTTCATGTGAATGAACAACTATATTTAAATGTTTATCTTTTAAATATCTGACATCTTTATATAGCAAAAAAAGTTGTGTGAAATGAAATGTCCATGAACCTTCTACTACTACTGCTGCTGCCATTACTACTACTACTACTTCTACTAACTACTACTACTACTAATGCTGCTATGATTACTAATACTACTACTACTGCTGCTACTACTATTACTACTACTAACTACTACTATTACTACAACTAATGCTGCTATGATTATTAATACTAGTACTTCTACTGCTGTAACTACTACTACTACAACTAATGATGCTATGATAACTAATACTAGTACTAATACTGCTGCTGCTACTACTACTACTAATTATTACTACTAAAACTAGTGCTGCTATGATTACTAATACTAGTTACTACTACGCTGCTGCTGCTACTACTATTACTGCTGCTGCTACTACTACTTCTACTACTACTACTACCATCACTAACACTACTACTACTACTACATTGTCCATGAACAACCTACTACTACTACTGCTTCTGCTACTACTACCTACTAATAATACTACTATACTACTACTACTATACTTACTAATAAATAAAATAATAATAATAATAATAAAAATAATAATAAAGAAATGGATCCTAAAGACTTTAACAAAATAATGGGCCACAGAATGTGAAGGGGCAGGGGGATCATTAAATAAAGCAAGAGGTCAAACTAGAACATTCTTATAGTAGATTAAAATAAATAGTAATCTGCTGACCACAAGGAGTCATTTAATTAGACACTAATGCAAGTTTATCTCTGAATTGTCCTGATCATGCATGTCTTTATTCTAGGAGGTCTGTCCAACTGTACTAGCTCTGCTTGCTTTGCTCTAGGGTTTAGACAAGTAGTTACTTCCTGACTGGCGGTTTTAAGCTAGGTATACTTGATACAATGATTTGACCGACATTTCAGTGTTTCGGTCGGTCGGGCTGAATTATTGTATGGCGGCTCCGATCACTGACCATTCCTTCATCCAAATCGGACAAAAGCATGATCGGACGGGTGGGGGATGGCCGTTTTGTGTGTGTATGCGTTCAGGGGTCGTTTGGATGTTTGTCGGGATCGTGGGTCGGTCGGGGTTCGGGTGGAAATCTTTAGGTGTATAAAAAACCTTAAGCCACCCGGGTTAAAAAATTCTGGTCAGTACGCCGCTGTAGTCAAATGTAAATATAGATCTCCAGGGCATGATTTATACTTTTTTTCACCCCTAGGCCAGCTAGCTTGTTGCCACTCTCCAGTAACAACAGTAACTGTAAGAAGGTCTCGGCCTAGGTGGCCTAGTGAGAAATCCAGCCCTGTAGAGTAGTGTATAAACCAGACATCCCACCCTGCCTCTATGTACTTGCGGGACGGGGGGGAGAGGGTGCGTTGCAGTGCGGTGTGACGTCATTTACACCATGCCGTCGGCGGGGTGTGGAACGGTGCGGCGTGACGTCATTTACGTCACGTCGTGGACAGGGGCCAGGTGGGAGGAGGCGGGGTTGTGGGTGGAAAACAAGATGACGGCCATGGCCTTTGTGGGATATAAAATCCTGCTATTTTGGTACAGTTTTGAAATCATTGCACCCAGTAGACGCGAACTCCATGACACAAGTAACATTTCACATCAAACTTTTTCTTCTTAGTTCCAGCCTTGTCCTTTTACACAATAACCATCTGTCCATCTATAAAGGCCCCAATGTTCTTATTCTTTATACCTGCTACCCAGTATGGGTGACTTCCGGGCTAAATTATTTTCATAGGAAGGTTATTTTAAATTGACAAGTATGACCTGCCATGCAAATCCCATCTCAACATTTCTAAAGGTAACATTGGGATATAGCAAGATGCTTGTGCTGCCATTGGTACACACAACTAACAGGAATACTCGATAATATCACCAAATAGGAAAGGGACACGTTTAAAAAGTTATTTGTGATACTATCCCTGTAAGGATTGGCAATTTTATGATGGCAAACGTACAATTATTAGATCTTAGCCCCAACCAATCAGATCTTATTGAACATTTGAAAGCTAACATCTGATTGGTTGGGGCAAAATTAGCACCATTTTAAACGATAAGAACTTTTATTGAATAAACCTGTATGTTTTTAATTGTACGATCACCTGTACAATACCATTGGGGTATTCTAGTACCGCATGGTATTGTATGACTGTGGTTACCAATACGGCAGGTTACTAAATATGCTCTTTGAGGACTAAAATTAGTTTCTAATTCCAACACTGGAAAGCAATAGGACTCACTGTAAAATGAGCCATACAAGGGGCGATGGTTTTCCGATCAGCAGAACCTATTGCAATTCCTCCGTTTCTGATCTTCTATAGATTTCAGCTTGAAAACTACTGAAGAGGTTCTGGTAGATGGGAGTCAATGGAAAATTGTCTGCCTTGCCTGATCACAGTTTTTACAATATCCCTTATTTGTCTATTGAAAACACAGAAAAAGGTCTTTGATATTCCAATCAATTTGATAGAATTTGCTGAATTGATTAGAATATCAATGCCCTGTATGGGGGCCTTAAAGGATAAGTATATTCTAGAAATTACCTTTTCAAAAATGGAAAGTATATAAATATATATAATTTCGTTAAGGAGCTACAGCACGTACAGTTTTCATTTGCCAGGTTAGTCCTGGACAATTCCTGTATTAAAGATAGTGGTGAAGCCAGGAGGAAGACTGGCAGAATTAGTTTTCTTTGGGCTGGTGCTCCTCACAGAAATAATATTGGGAGGTAGGAAATACCAGTCCTATATCGCTGTCTCAAGTACTTTTCATTTTAACTGTTTTAAAAAAGAATATTATACACACTATAGTTCTCCTTTATGTATGCTTTCCGTAGACTTGCTCTGTGGGCCCCAAATAAAATACAATTTATATTTTGTGAACATTAATTATGAGAAGTAGAGAGAACTGTAACCGCCAAATCTTACCATAAACCTGCACAAATCCATTTGCACCAATGTACTGAGGGTTAAGATAGGAACACATTAAGTAAATGTAATTTTGGAATGATAGATAACGATTCATCTACTGACCGGCTGCTTGGAAGTAAGTAGCTGTTTAGCCTGTTCTGTTCTATGGTAAGGGGGAAGCGACTGGTTTCCCTTGTAAGAAACTTTGGTGGTCAGGACCTCTTTGCAATTGAAACTTAAAAGTAAAAGGCAATCACCTATGGCGTTCTAGAAAAATAGAGAGTGTGGGAGCGAGCGAGCCCGACCCATTTATGCTATAAGTTTGTTCATTGTTGACTTGTGAAACGCATTGGTCCAGAACATCCACCAGATCAACATTTATTGCAAAAAAAAAATCTTCTCCCTTGTTTTAATTAACTTTTGTCGTGTCTGGGCAGTATTATAAAATGATGAAGGTATTTATGGAGGAGAAGTTAAATGTTAATAAGTAAAGGATATGAAGCGCATTTGCAATTTGAATAACAAGATGGTCTCAGTATTTCACAGACTTATGCATACCCCTTTAAGCAAGCACGTGCGCCTGATATTATGCGCTTATTTGAATATCTGCTATGTTGCGGAGCAGGGCGATGTAGAGCCATGAAAAATAGAGAAAATGCTTCAGGGCTATTTTTACCCAATCTTCCATTTGCTTCCTAATGCAATAATTATGCAAATCGCAAAAATACTACAGTCGGGCAAACCACAAGATACAAAAAAAAAAATTAAATAAAACATGAGCACAGGTTTTCAAATAAGCTTCATTGCAGTCAGAAAAAGAAATGTATATATTTATTTGTGTAAAAGTCCATAGTGCCCTCTGTGTAATATTGGGGGCCTCCTATTGGCCTTGTCTGTAGATACATTCAGGAGGTTGCAAACAGGACCATTGCCCAAAGGGTGTCCCCACCCCCATGGCTCTGAATGGCTGAATGTTGAAAATCAGAAGGGGGCCGAAAAAAAATAATGCTTTGCCCAGGGGTCCTTAAAAACTTGTCCAGTTTAGGGGCCCATACACAAACCAATCCTGGTAGTATGATTGGCGGATCGTACAGTAAAAATATTTCCCATTGGCCCGTTAATAACAAAAAACATAGATGATTGTACTCAGTTATACACGAACCGATGTTCGTATGGTATCAGGACCAGGATTGGGGCGTGTATAGGAGCCATTAGCTATGACTCCAGAGGGTTAAACATACATTCAACTGTAACACACAATCACATAGATTAAAGTTCTCTGTCACTATATGACATCAGCACACTTTGCCACTATATGACATCAGCACACTTTCACTATATGATATCAGCACACTCTGTCACTAATCACTATATTACATCAGCACACTCTGTCACTATATGACATCAGCACACTGTCACTATATGACATCAGCACACTGTCACTAATCACTATATTACATCAGCACATTCTGTCACTATATGACATCAGCTTACTGCAGGTGTGAGGTAAGATATAAAAAGCAAGAAAAAGACTTAACATTCTCTAAACACATTGGAGTTGATATAATAAGATGTGCAGACATTTAACCATGCTATTAATTTGCAGTAACCAATCAGATAACAGCTTTTTACTGGGCTGCTAAGTTAGATGGCATCTGATTGGTAACTGCAGATAAATAGCATAGTCAAACCTTTACATTGTTTATTGCATCAGCCCCCATTGGTCTTTAGTGTGTCAAGTGAATGGCTGATATTGATACACAAAAATGGCTGATTTCATATTAGATCATTGCAAGCTTCTTTACAAGGAGTTATAAGCCTGAGGCTATGATTGTTCATTTATTTTTTGTTATAATGGCTGCCATCACCGAGATCCAACTTTCTAGAATTAGGCACACAATGCACTCCAAAAAGTGTTGTGTTCGTGTTCCATAAAATGCCTCTTTTTTATCCTGAGAAGGAGTATAAAAGCAAAACCCATCCACTCCTTTAAGCCCCCCACTCTTAAGCTGTACTTTGGGTGAAGATATAAAATACTAACAGGGCTATGTACCGAGAGTCGCTATCGCTCTCTATTGCCCCCTTTAGGCAATGCACTGAGCTGATAGTGGCTCTCAGTGCATTGCGAAGGGAATTTGCCTTTTGCGAATCTTTAAGAGATTCGTTAGAGATTACGTCTGAAAGAGCCGTTAACAGCTCAGTACATTGGTTGCAGCAGTTGCACGACACAAATTTTGCGTAACGTCGCAACTGCCGCTAGTTGTGTTTTAAAGTCACGTTAACGCTTGGTACATTGGTTAACGTGACATTAAGACACAAATAGTCGATAATGGTACATAGCCCTGAAAGTCCTCAACCGTAGTACTTTTAAAATATCCTTTTTTTTGCTTTACTGCACCTTTAAGTAGCAGTTACATCTATTAAAGGGGTGTTATGTATTAATTTATTTATATTAATTGCCTAAAAAGCTGTAATTTTGGGTGTAAAAGATAAATAATCACTTGCTTATCTATATCAGGACAATAAAATAATAAATAAAATAATAAAGTAAATTCATTTTTTAGCTTTTCTAATAATACAATTAATTGCAAGAAACAAATACACTTAAAAAAAAAAAAAAAAAATATAGAGCGCCCTCTCAAAATCTTCTGCAAAGCGATCAATAGCCATTCCCTCCATTTCACTGACACAATAATATAAACATTTAACTAGACGTACTTCAGTTTTATGAATCCCTTGGAGTAAAGAAAAAAACAATATCAATTTTAATAGCGATGAAAACCTTACGTTTTTTTTTTCAGTTGCAGTTATCCCGCCCTAGCATTTCACGACAAAGAAAATAAACGTTTACGTGAAAAAAATAAACTGGCTGTAAAAATCCGTGTCTTTACCTTGATTAATTTTGTAACATTCATTATTGTCAAGTTTTTTATCAGAACAGAATCTTTTTTTTTTTTTCTTCCTTTGGAAGCAAAATACGAAGGTGACTGTTAAATATATAAAATAAAACCAGCTAATTATCAGTTCACGTAAGAAGGAAAACAGATCTAATATCTGGTTTGTTTTATCATTTCATTTAATTAATAACTTTGTTTTCCCTATCTTGACAATAAAAATATTATGACTTCCTAAAAGCTCAACGATGTTTAGTTTACAATCTTTATTAACGCGAACGTGTTCCAAACAGATACTGTAGCAGCAGGAACTAGGACAGTTTTTTGCCTTGGGGAATTGTTTTAAGTCCAACAGAAGACTCCAGCATTCCTTTGGTTAGGGATTAAATCAATTATACAACAGATGTGGAAGAAATATATTTAGGAAACGGTTTGCAACTTTCACAGAAAAAAAAAAATAAAAACTCCTTAATTTATAGAAAATGTCTATAGAATATTTTGGCAAATAATTTAAGTTTGAAATGAATGTGATATTTACCTATTCTGTAAGTTCCATACCTCCCTCCCCCTGATAATGTTCCATGCACAAACGTTCATATTTAAAAAAAACAGTATGCAGCTAGAAATATCCCCCAAACGTAGACTTCACTAGGTTTATCTCTTCCAAATCCAAACCAAAATCTTACCAGCCTTCATTCCATCGCCAGCCTTCTAATGCTTTTTCCGATCTTGGAAGCAGCAGAAGGGGCCAGATCAGCAGCTGCTCAGTGATTCAACTGATTCGGACAAATTCAAATGAATCTGCCAAAATATCATCAATATTTGATTGTTCGATCATTCATCAGCGATTAGACAAATTTGTTGCTGATCTTTTGCTCATGAGAGTCTTGCATGTTGGAGGTTTGTAACACCTGATCTACTGACTCTATCTCATTTGTTGCAAAGACTTCCATATTGGAATATGGTGGAATACTGGTATGAAAGAAGAAAGAAATCTATGCTTTGCCTAACACTATACATTTCTGGTACCACCTCAGGTAAATCAGCACACGGATCTGAGCCCGTGTTGGTTTAATATAAATGTAGATGATACTAAATCATTAAAAAGATATCAACATGAATAATTTATAGAATAATATATTCCAAAAAGTGTTTCTGGCATCCTCTCTCCAATACAGATATTTTAGCTAAGAAGCTCTGGCCGTTGACTTTTTCTTCGCCAAATACATTTAGAGCAAACAATAATTGGTCCTAACCACCCACAATTAATGAAATCAACAGCAAAAGTTGCTGTCTTGTCCCTCGAAGCACAAGCGAGCCATTTCCTGTACCCTATGGCTCATCATGTCAGCAACCGAGATTAGAAATGATGAGATGGAAAACAAGTCTGACAGGTCTGATGTTGAGTTACAGAGTCAGGCTCCTACAGTTTTTAACTTGGTAAGTTTAGCAATGGAAGGACAAACTGAAGGACAACCACAAAGGCCTTGGAACGTATTAACCAATACACATGTCAATTTCTATTAATGTTGTTTACCATATGACTTGATATCTGTGCTAGGATTTCTTTAGGGTGTGGTAGAATTTGGACAGAAGAAAAGGAAAGGAAAATCCCTGAGGGATTTTAAAAAAATCTTGTCAAGTACAGATGGGGACCAAGTGTTAAGCTAAGTTCTAAAGCACATTGACCACAAGGAGAATAGGACTGTTATGTTAAAGAAGTTCTAATGCTGATGATTGAAAGGGTGACATTATCCGGGACATTGTTAATTTCCTAAACATGTGTATAATTATCGGTGAATTTTCCTTACCATATTAATCTATCCCAGATTATATATAAAAACCTTTTCCAATGATGAGATAATATGTGGTGATCTGATTAGCTGATTTCACATTCACCTTTCTGTAATTCATTGAACACACATTACTTCTGGTCCCCAGGTGGCATCAACAAAGTTCTGCAAAGTGTAAAAGTGTGTACTGGTTCTTATCAGTATGCGATAGTGTACATACAACTTATTACAATGACCAGAAATCACCGGTATGTGTAAAAGTAATTATGATGTTGTATACTGCTGCTAACTCAAATTGTCCCAAGGTGAATCCATTGTTAAGGGGCAACTCCACCCTCAAAAGAACATCTTTTAGAAAGCATGGCCTCTTTAAAATATGTTGATATATCATACTTTGTCCTATGAATTCATTACTGTATGCCTGCTATGCTTCTGGATGCCTCATGGAAACTGAGCAATTTAGAAACATGTACTGAGCCTGTACTGAGCCTGGGCATGCTCAGAAGGGGCAGACAGGGCTGGACTTGCCCTTTAAGGAGGTTTTTAATCCAAGCCATACACTGGCATACACCCTGTTCATGCAACATTGTCTGTATATCATTGGCCGATTTATCTGTAATTACCAGTATGTACGTTTAATTACATGTGCATCAGTAATCTCCACTTTTTTTCCATAATAACCAATGTGTGGACCAGGATGTATGTGTGTGTACAAGAAATATCAGTAATGTCATTCACTGTGTGTACCGATATCTACAAATGTTTGTGTTTGCAATTACACAAACTTGAGGGTTTGTACCTATAATTACAATTGCACACCATTAACTTTAAATTTTGTATCAGTCATTAGAGAACCTTGGGCCATTAACTATGAGTACCAATGATTGCCATTATGTTTGCCAGTTTTTATCAGTATATGTAGATATCTGTGTGTGTGTGCGTGTGTGTACCAGGGTCTGCTCATAGAGCTTTTTATAAGCCTGAGCATGTGCAGAGGATGCAGAAGGTGATACAGCAGTCAATTATTGGCTGTGACGACGGTTATCATGTTGTCACAGCCTTGATTGACTGCATGGAGGGAGGGGACAGCTTACTCTGCCAGAATGGGGACAGTAATTATCCTTAAATATCTGGATAGTATTGCAGGTAAATTTTATCAGGCCAATTTTACAGTTTCATAAAACAGAAAATAAGTTGTAAAAAAAAATGAGGTCACCTGATTACATAGTAAGTAATTCCCCTTCCACAATAACAAGTTAACCAATCACTGATGCTCCTTTTCTTCCCCTTGACTCTTTGCTGTGGTTGATAGTAAGTCAAGTCTATCGCGATTAAGAATATATAGGAAGTTATTCATTAAATGGTTCAATACAATTACTTAATCTTAAAATAAAATGCAAAAAATTAGCAAGTTATAGCAAGTGTTTGAATAGAATCCTCATAAATTGGTATTTTAAAATGATAATTTTCAGGTACGTGATAAACGGTAAGTGGTCCAATTTGAGAATTCGTTAATGACTCCAGCACCGACATCAAATGTCTTTGATCAAGCTATTTCTATAGGAAACATCATAGCGCGCCACTGAATGGCAATCAGGTCTAACAGAAGAACTATTATGTAAGATGCAGTACTTTAGCATCCGCGTCTTCAAACAGAGAAAGTTCAAAGAAAATACAGAAAATGAATAACAGAGTGGATTCCACTACTAAAAAAAGGCCTGCGGCTACATGATTTCATATCTGTACCCTTCAAAACACCATTCCGATGCTTGGAATTAGAACATATTTTCATTTTAGTCACTATGTCTTGTGTCAGAAATGTGTCATTTTTTAAATATCAGGAAATAAATCTCTTCAGTATGGGGGGGGGGAGGGATTATGATTTGTAATTTTTTTTTTTATCATCATAATCAGAGTTGGGGTTGGACAAACCCACATGTGATTCAGTACAAGAACGAGGGGAAGAGTTTTTCAGTTGCACTTGGGAAATAACACTATAAGCAGATTTAATTGATTAATCTCTAGCTCTTAACATGACAATCACATTTAACTAAGATTAAAACTGAATCTGTCATACATCGGGCAGGGCCTAATGTGAATAGATACATGGAATTGTAAAGTGATGCGGAAGATGTTGGCGCTATATAAATCCACAATAATAATAAAAATCTGAGATATTGTCTCATTCATGCCTGACCCCCAAAGGTACTGAAAGCAGGGAGTGTTAACCTTTACAGCCCCATAACTTCAGCCCCAACTAGAATGTGTTCCTGGGGTCATTTTAAAGGTAAGACTATTATTTAACCCTTAAAGGGTATCTCCACTCGTTTTTATAAGTTTTGTGAATCCAGTTCTATTGAAGAACGGGAGGTAAAGGAGCTGTGCCTTACTTTCCGTTCTTCAATAGAACACACAGGAGCCAGGAGAGAAGGTAAGAAACTTACCCGCTCGCTCGCTCCCCTGGCGCTTGGTCTGACAGGTCACGGACCTTGTCTTCTATGCGCTAGATCGCATAGAAGTCAGCACGCGCCGGGGAGCGAGCGAGCGGGTAAGTTCTTACCTTCTCTCCTGGCTCCTATGTGTTTATTGAAGAACGAAGGTAAGGCACAGCTCCTTCACCTCCCGTTCTTCATAGAACTGGATTCACAAAACTTATAAAACGAGTGGAGATACCCTTTAATACAACTTCAGCTTTCATTTTGTAGATATTTTTGATTAGAAATGTAAATATCATGCCAGGTAACCGCTGTCCCCCTTGTGACACAATTCATACAGACATGGGAAAACCATCAGGGTTATTCAATAAAAGTTCTTATCGTTTAAAACGGTGCTAATTTTGCCTAACCAATCAGATGTTAGCGTTCAAATGTTAAATAAGATCTGATTGGTTGGGGCAAAATTATCACCATTTTATTGAATAACCCTGCATATTTGCTAAATGAATAAAATATAGCTCCATTATTATATAATTGAGGGCCCCGTGTGCTTCTATGAAACAAATTAAAGGATAAGTACACTGTAAAAACAAGTTAAATGTAATTGGAAGCAGCAGATTTAAGTAATCATTTCCCCCTTTTTTTCCCTAGCTCCCTCCTGAGCCTACCTGTGCTGATGTAATCTGCATTCTTGTCTGCTTAGCTCTGTCCCTCCATGAGTTCCTTGTTCTCCTTCTATTGAAGGCCCAAAAAGCACCGTCCGTGTGCTCCTCCCGCGCGAGCCCATGACATCATTGTGTGCACGGACGTGTGACGTCATCGCGCTGTGCCGTACTTGTACAAACAATTATTTGTTAAAACTGCTGCTTCCAATTACACTTAACTTGTTTTTAGAGTGTACTTATCCTATCGACATACAGAGGAGCAATTTTACAAGCGACCACGAACAGCGAACAGACATTTTGGCCCAAATGTTTTTCCTGTATGGGCATTCAGACATCTGGGGTTGGGCATTGCGCCAGCAGTCGGGAGGGTAGTAGTTACGCCACAGGCGTTGAATGTGAAATTGTCTGTATCTACCTTAATTCAATTTTATATCAATGCTTAACTGGGAAGATGTGATCCTTGCAAGGTGAGACTCACTGTAAGTCTCATCACCAACAGAGGGAGGGGTCGGAGCTAGACCAGACCGGTAAGGTATTGATGTCAAAGTATAAAATACACCAAGAGGCACACCACTCCTGCTCTGGACTTGAACGCTTTTTTTGCCACGGCTACATGGCTAAAGCAGGAATTAACCGTGCAGTCACCGCAATCATTGGTATTTGCTGATAGCGCCACTCTATTTCGGCACATTTTATGTCAACTAATGGCTGGCGTTAAAAGTGTCAAAATAGTTACTGGCACTTTGTAATGCACTGACAGCCTATCGGCATATAATATCAATATAGTGCCTCTCTGTGCATCGTCCCCCAAGTCTCATGCAAAAGAAGCCCACATATTGGCTGGAAGGTTAAACATGTGTGTTTTTAATCTACTTATTTGGTAGGATGATGACATCATCTCCAGCCTTTGGAATACCCTCCTCACCCTCCCCTGACTTCCTCCCATGAGTCTTGAAATGACCAATTGGAAACCATATGAGGTAAAGAATTTGGCACTACAAAAATATGAATTCAGGTTAATTGGTGAAATAAGTAGGTCAATTTAATCCATCTGAACTTTAAAGGATAAAATCTATAAACATTGACGTTTTATGTCTATTAGGGGCACATTTAAGAAAATGAACTCATTCTAACCAAACACAGTAATGAATTCATTTTAATGTTTAATTTCCCCTTTGAGACTGGGTTAACAATGTTGTAATAATGATGCAAAATCTATTACACTGGTCCGTGTAGTGTTAACGCAAATGTGTATTTACATTTCTTGTGGCAGTATAGGAAAGCAGTCAAGGGGCTGTTTTTTTTTCTTCCTGATTAATTCCTTGTCCAACAATTTGTTTGTATTACCTAGTGATCAGAAGAACCACCAGCAGCACACAGTGGCATGGCTACAGACCTATAAGCCTTGATGGAAAATCTGGCTGCAAACACAAATCAGCACCGCAAACCAAATAATCATTCCCATAAAAAAACATCCAAATTTCATTATTAATTTTTTGAGGCACTCGTTTTAAAACACACAGAGATACTTTACGCATACACCTAGCAAAACTCTTCAATCAGATTCCAACAATATTTTTTTAGGCTGGGCACACACAGGGGGATAGTTTGTCCCGGCAATAGTGGCTGATCGTGAGGGCCCATAGGGAACCGCACGATTGGTCGGGATTTACCAAAATGACCGATCGCCTGTTTGATGGGCTACCGAGCTCGGTCATGGCCGGCCGCTTCACACCAGCAGATATTTTCAGCCGACCGAACGATAGTGCTGGGGATCGGTCAGTTGGCCAAAATATCTGCTGGTGTGTACCCAGCCTAAACTTAGATCCTTAAACCTTACATTTCTGAAATAACTGACAAACCGACACTGGTAAAATGATCGGCACACAGACACTGGTAAAATGCTTAGCACATAGACACTGGTTAACATAGACACTGGGAGGCTCTGAATCTGCGGTCACAATACTGGTTCATTCTTCTAATCTGCGGTTGGCACATGCTCAGTGCAGGAGAAAGCAGAAGAAACCTGAAGAGATCGAGTTACAGTGACTGAAGGAGGACTTCAGAGGCGTGGGGGGGACAGCAAAGCACAGCCCACACCAGGGTCTGTAAATGTAACTTCAATATTACAGGGAATGTCACATGGTTTTATAGCAGGAAGCAGGAAGTGCAGGGGATCTGGTGATGCTGTTACCATATCAACCATAAAAATGTAAATATCTTCAAAACTATGTATAAAAAAATGAAGGTCAAAATACAATAGCTATTAATAGCTTCCTGCTACCTCACTTTTTGCACTTTTTAAGCCAAACCCTGTTGTCACAAATGTTTACATTTTTGCCTGAGCATTTTTTAAAAAAAAAAAAAAGTAGATTCTAAGAAGGCTTCCATGCTGTTGCCAGTACAACTCACAGCCCATATTGTCTTCAAAGAGCATGTGCATCTATTAGACACACCTCCTGATCCCATTATTTCTTGACTCTATGCACATATTTCATATGCAGATGTCTACACTAGTATAGCAGTCCCTGATACGACTTGTTACCCCCCAGTTAGTTTTACAAACAGCCTTATAGGAACTATACAAAATAATCAGCTAATATGACTGCCTCTTTCTTTTTTTATTTTTCTTCCATTCTGTTCCTAACAGAAGATAAAGTTTCCAAATTATCTATGGTGGCTCAGCAGTCTAATGCATTTTAAAAACACACAGCCCATGAGGTCCCGGGCTCAAATCCCCAGATTACTTATGATATTACTGGAAAGATTAATTTTGGTTTTTATATGAAATGCAAAAGAATGTGTGGAGGAAGAGAGATTGTTTTTAACAATGTGTTTTAAACACTGTTGAATCTCTGTTGTGTGTCTGAGATGCAGGATCTGCTGTAGTATGATCTGTGACTAACAGAGGTGGGTCTCTTTGCTTGTCTGTCAGCATCTAGGGGCAAGGCTGTAGCTTGCTATGAAGTGTACTGCGTACACATGGCTGGACAGGATTCCACCAAAACAAAATGTGGATTATGGGTGTACTCCAAGGTTATTTTCATAAATCATTAAACTGCCACAGCAAAAAGAGAGCTGAGACACTAGTTGTTGTATCTTTGTGAATTTTCATTATCTATTGGGAAAATGTTGCCTTGAGACTTTATTACCCCTTTAAAATATGATGCTATTTTCTTCTGAGCATTAGCTAGATCACACCTATCCTTTGCCAAGCAGAACTGTTTTAATGCTGTGATTACACACAATAAGTCTTGATTATTTACATGCAGCTTTTTAACAATTTAGCCTAAGAACAAAATTTGTTTTAAGGCTGCGAGGTCAAGAATTAGCAAGTGCCTTGGAGCCCATCGGCTGCTGTTTTGGTTGCAGGAAAGTAAGTAAACTATTCTCAGAGCAAAATGAGCTACTGTAAATAAATACAGCCAATTACGGATCATGTTTACATATCCAAACCATTAGAGATTTGGAGGATAAGCACATGACCTTTCAAATGTTTCTCTAATTAAAAAGAAAATGTTAACTAACCTGCTAAACATAACAGTATAACTCAATGTTACTTTAAAGGGGAAGTTCAGCACAAATACATATGCTTTCAAAAAAATAAATAAATATGCCAATGACCATAATCTGCCAATCCAATGTTTTTTCTGCATATAAATAAATGCTTCCAAAGTTGCCCTTTAAATGGAGAGGAATCCCCCACACTAACTGTGTGGCAAGGAACACCAATTCCTTGCCACTGCGGATGTTTGGAAACTGCAACTCCCAGCAACTTAAGCATGCTGGGAGTTGTAGTTTCCAAACATCTGGAGTGACAAGGAATTGGGGGTTAGGCTGGGTACACACAAAGGGACTATTTGTCCTGACCGAGCACTCACTACAAGTGAGAGCTTGGCCGGCACAAATGTCCATCAGTCGCGGCAAATTTGGCCGCGGTCGAAAGTGCAAGCGATCGATCGTGCGTTCCCATAGGGCACCGCACGATCGATCGGAATTTACCAACATGTCCGATCTTCTGATCCGGACAAACGAACGATCAAGGTCGGTCGCGGCCCCTCACCAGCAGCCTAAGTGTGTGGGATTCCTCTCCATTTAAAGGGCAACTAATGCCTTAAAATAATACAGATTCGGGAGGATGGTATCTATTGTTAAGAAGATTGCCTTCTGATTCTGTATTGTTTAGAGGCTTTAGTTGCCCTTTAATTGACAGCAGAATTCCCATACAGTAGTCCCGTACATTAATAGCCAGATCCAGTATGGATATTACTGTATGGGATTACTGTACGGGAATCCTGCTGTCCATTTAAAGGGCAACTAACGCCTCAAAACAATACGGAATCAGAAGGCAGTAGTGGTCATAATCTCTACCCTCGACTTATACTCGAGTCACTCAGGTTTACTCATTTTCAGGTAAAAATAGGTACCTCGACTATACTCGGCTTGGCTTATACTCGAGTATATACGGTATGTGTAATATAGATAAACTAGACAATTAAGCCCGTTATATAAACGGGCGCTGGACAGAGAGTCTCTCTCTGCAGTTTAAAGTGGAGAGGATGCCCTCGTCCAGGTCAGTGAGCTGTATTCATCTTACTGCAGATGATCGTGCATAGCCGAGACTCCTTTTGCGCATGCGCAGAAGCAAAAAGCCACACAGGATTCACGGAAGCACATTAGGGTTTTAATTATATAGCATAGTTTGAATAATAGCAATTTTCCCACTGAACTTCCCCTTTAAGAGATGTCTTAAAAGCTGTTGCACTATGTTATGGAATTTCTGCACGGTGCATTGATGTCAATTCAATTTATTATTTTTTTTTTTTGCCCACCACTGTGGACGGTAGTTATTAACTTCCCAAAGCAAACCCAGCCACAGTGAGCAAGGCCGATAAAATATCCTGCATTATTTAAAGACCATTTATTCCTCATCAATCTTTTCTGCGAATTGTTCCATTTTTTTCCTATGCTGTTCTCATGGCAATAAAGAACATTTATAAAGACTTGGGGTCCATTTATTTTAGGAGTTCAATCATGTTATGGAAATAATCAAGACTTCAGTCTTTCCCGATAATTACACTTGACTGTCAGAGAAAAAAAGCGATCTAAGTAAAGAAGCTAATGTACCAGTGGTCAATGAGAATGCCAATGATATACCAGGGGGTTTAACTACAAATAAGATACTCCACCACAGGGGACCCTCTCCCACCCCCAACTGACATATTTGTTTGTAAAAAAAACTAATCCGAACTGTACTTACAGAACCTCGTTCCCCCGGCGTTCAGACCCGGCCCTCTGCTTGCATTAAACTGCAAGCAGGGGGGCAGACGGGCAGCCTCATTCATGACCGGCTAAGAGGCAGCCAATCACGGACGCGGCTGCCGGTAGTGTAGAATGATGGGGCTCTGTAAGTTCAGTTTGGATTCTTTTTTTGCAAGCAAATATGGCGGTTGGGGGTGGGAGAGGGTCCCCTACATTACAGAAAAGGGGATTCATGCTAGGGCACACTGCAGCAAACATGGGTCAGGAGGGGGGTAAAGGGATGCACTGAGCAAGCCAGAAACCTCTCAGAGGACAGCTAAGAGGCGGAGACATTTCCCCTCCCAGCCAGGTTCCTAGTCTGCACTTTCTAGGACTTTGGAGAGACATTACAGGAGAACCATTTAGAGCAGAGATGTAAGGTAAGGATTTTTAAACAGTGCACATTGGGGCCAGCAGTGGGGGAGAAATTAGTTTTGGGGTGGACATGCCCTTTAAATGACAGGATCCAAAACTATGGAGATATTTTGGCTCATTAAAGGAAAGCAATAAAAAAAATAAAGGAGAGCAATAAAAAAGGTATTTTACAGGAATGAGATCCGGGTCAGATTAGGAACTCCCGGTTCCAAAGCTCCATAGTTATGTTGGAACTGATCAGAACTTTCAGATCTCAGAATTCAATTCTCTTCAATCCTCTTCAAAATCTCTGAGCTATTTTCAAGGGTTACCAAATCTACTTTCGAGGGTTATCCACTTTAAGGCTTATCTACTTTTGAGGGTTACCAAATTCGAGGGTTATTTATTTTTAAGGGTTATCTACTTTTGAGGGCTCCTGAATCGACTTTTGAGGGTTACCAAATATACAAGGTTACTTTTGAAGGTTAGTGAATCTACTTTTGAGGGTTATCAACTTTTGAGGGTTACTGAGTCTACTTTTGAGGATAATCTACTTTTGAGGGTTATCAACTTTTGAGTTACCAAATGTAATTTCAAAGCTTACCGAATATACAAGGCTACATTTTAGGGTTCCCGAAAGTAGCCCCATACATATGCAGAAACTCGAAAATAGCTTACGTGTATAGGAAATTTGTTTTTATTTATGTTTTGGAGATTAGTACGTGTTCCCACGTGTTATTTTTGTCAAACATTAGTGTGAATTTAAGATGGAATTTGTGGGGACGGTTTCAGTGAGTCTGCCGCATGTCCGGCAGTTTAGGGGTTGCCATAAAGAGTGATTGGGACTCTCTGTAAACAATACTAATTATTTATCTTTTAGGTATAAAAGTAAAGAAAACAAAAGCCCATCTCAATGCTGAATATTCACGGTTTCACGTTATGTGATCATGTATGTGGTAGGCAGTAGATGGGTTATGTTGAGATTTACTGAAAATTCTCCCTATTTCCAAGACACAGCTTTATGGCAAGTCTCTCCAAAGCTTCCCATCCTTTGAGGTTTGTTTGAGAAGAGCCGTCTACAGGACATCTCTCATGATAACTATTCACTTGTTTGACTTTGCACCCTGGAGCCACAACAGAATTATTTCTTAAATGCGATGTGCCGTATCAAACAGACTTATTTATCATTTCTGTTAATGTTGCCATAAAATCCCATTATTTTTTTAGCACTGATTGATGCTTAGTCTACGTAAAATTTCTACCCCCTGGTTATAAATGAAATATCCTAAGAGGTCCTTGTACAGTGCGTCAGTTTTCTAGAAAAATGGAAGTGTAAATATTATTCATGTTTAACCCCTTTTTGTCTGAATTTGGTCAGAGCAAATTGAAGAAGATAATTGCCAACAATCTAGTATGTTTGACGCTATCTGATGACTTTGCCTAGTGATCCCCCCCCTGCGAGATCACTGAACGATGCTAGAGATAGATGTCCCTGTCCCTCCCCTACAGTACACTACAGTCTGCTCGGCTACTTACCAAGCTACCTGTCTACATAGTGATGGGTGGATAAACCTTTTTAAGGCTTTACACTCATGGTGGCTCATTTGGGTATTGATCACCTAAAGTTGAAGATGTTCTGTAACTACAACTCTCACTATTATACCAACATAAATAATTAAAGCTACGGTTTCCCAGAATGTTAAGTTTGATAATTGAGGATGTCAGTTGTGTCATTTCATGCAGATAGGAATGAAGTCATAGTTCACGCCCAACCTCATAATAACATAGTAATAAAATAAATTTATACTGCACACGCCAACTCTAGTTTTCCTTATACTTACCAGTGCATCTGAAACTCCTTTCTCTAGCCACAGCTCTCTCACTCATCCTGATGCTACGTAGCAAACGTCAGTCAAGACGGTCACATGTGTGAGCTCTTAACCAGCTTGCAACAGTAGCAGGGGAAGATAAATCTGCCAGTGTAGGATGGGGTCTGTAAGTATAGTGAAAACTAGGTTTAGAGGGGGGATGCATATGAGGCTGGACTGTAAAGGCATAATATTCTATTAAACATTCTTTGCTGATATCAACCTAGCTAATTATCATATATCCCTTGCATACCAGACTAAATTCTCTCCCTGTCTGAAGCACATTGACTCTCTGAGCATGCTCTATGGGGCTGTGTATTGGACTTTCTATGGGGCTGTGTATTGGACTTTCTATGGGGCTGTGTATGGGACTTTCTATGGGGCTGTGTATTGGACTTTCTATGTTGCTGTGTATGGGATTTTCTATGTTGCTGTGTATGGGACTTTCTATGGGGCTGTGTATTGGACTTTCTATGGGGCTGTGTATGGGACTTTCTATGGGGCTGCGTATGGGACTTTCTATGGGGCTGTGTATGGGACTTTCTATGGGCTGTTGTATTGGACTTTCCTATGGGTGTCGGTGTATGGGACTTTCTATGGGGCTGTGTATTGGACTTTCTATGGGGTTGTGTATGGGACTTTCTATGGGGCTGTGTATTGGACTTTCTATGGGGTTGTGTATGGGACTTTCTATAGGACTGTGTATTGGACTTTCTACGGGGCTGTGTATTGGACTTTCTATGGGGCTGTGTATTGGACTTTCTATGGGGCTGTGTATTGGACTTTCTATGTTGCTGTGTATTGGACTTCTATGGGGCTGTGTATGGGACTTTCTATGGGGCTGTGTATGGGACTTTCTATAGGACTGTGTATTGGACTTTCTATGGGGTTGTGTATGGGACTTTCTATAGGACTGTGTATTGAACTTTCTATGGGGCTGGTGTATTGGACTTTCTATGGGGTTGTGTATGAGACTTTCTAAAGGACTGTGTATTGGACTTTCTATGGGGATGTGATTGGACTTTCTATGTTGTTGTTATTGGACTTTCTATGGGGCCTGTATGGGACTTTCTATGGGGCCGTGTATGGGACTTTCATGTGCTGTGTAGGACTTTCTATGGGGCTGTGTATGGGACTTTCTATAGGACTGTGTATTGGACTTTCATGGGCTTTGTATTGGACTTTCTATGTGCTGTGTTATGGGATTTCTATGTTGCTGTGTATTGGACTTCTATGGGCTGGGGCTGTGTATTGGACTACTGTGGGGCTGTGTATGGGACTTTCTATGGGGCTGTGTATTGGACTTCTATGGGGCTGTGTATTGGACTTTCTATGGGGTTGTGTATGGGACATTCTATGAGGCTGTGTATGGGACTTTCTATAGGACTGTGTATTGGACTTTCTATGGGGCTGTGTATTGAACTTTCTATGGGGTTGTGTATGGGACTTTCTATAGGACTGTGTATTGGACTTTCTATGGGGCTGTGTATTGGACTTTCTATGTTGCTGTGTATGGGACTTTCTATGGGGCTGTGTATGGGACTTTCTTGGGGCTGTGTATGGGACTTTCTATGGGGCTGTGTATGGACTTTCTATGGGGTTGTTTATGGACTTTCTATGGGGCTGTGTATGGGACTTTCTATAGGACTGTGTATGGACTTTCTATGGGGCTGTGTATGGGACTTTCTATAGGACTGTGTATTGGACTTTCTATGGGGCTGTGTATGGGACTTTCTATAGGACTGTGTATTGGACTTCCTATGGGGCTGTGTATGGGACTTTCTATGTTGCTGTGTATGGACTTTCTATGTTGCTGTGTATGGGACTTTCTATGGGCTGTGTATGGGACTTTCATAGACTGTGTATTGGACTTTCTATGGGGCTGTGTATTGGACTTCTATGTGCTGTGTTGGGATTTTCTATGGGGCGGTGTATGGGACTTTCTATGGGGCTGTGTATGGGACTTTCTTGGGGCTGTGTATTGGACTTTCTATGGGGCTGTGTATTGACTTTCATGGGCTGTGTATTGGGACTTTCTATGTTGCTGGTATGGGATTTTCTTTATGGGCTGCTGTGTATTGGACTTATCTATGGGGCTGTGTATGGGACTTTCTATGGGGCTGTGTATGGGACTTTCTATGGGGCTGTGTATGGGGGACTTTTATGGGGCTGGTATGGACTTTCTATGGGACTGTGTATTGGACTTCTATGGGTTGTGATGGGGACTTTCTATGGACTGTGTATTGACACTTTCTATGGGGCTGGGTATTGGACTTTCTATGGGGGTTGTGTATGAGACTTTCTAAAGGACTGTGTATTGGACTTTCTATGGGGATGTGTATTGGACTTTCTATGTTGTTGTGTATTGGACTTTCTATGGGGCCGTGTATGGGACTTTCTATGGGGCCGTGTATGGGACTTTCTATGTTGCTGTGTATTGGACTTTCTATGGGGCTGTGTATGGGACTTTCTATAGGACTGTGTATTGGACTTTCTATGGGGCTGTGTATTGGACTTTCTATGTTGCTGTGTATGGGACTTTCTATGTTGCTGTGTATTGGACTTTCTATGGGGCTGTGTATTGGACTTACTGTGGGGCTGTGTATGGGACTTTCTATGGGCTGTGTATTGGACTTTCTATGGGGCTGTGTATTGGACTTTCTATGGGGTTGTGTATGGGACATTCTATGAGGCTGTGTATGGGACTTTCTATAGGACTGTGTATTGGACTTTCTATGGGGCTGTGTATTGACTTCTATGGGGTTGTGTATGGGACTTTCTATAGGACTGTGTATTGGACTTTCTATGGGTGCTGTGTATTGGACTTTCTATGGCTGTGTATGGGACTTCTATGGGGCTGTGTGTATGGGACTTTCTATGGGCTGTGTATGGGCTTTCTATATGGGGTGTGTATGGGACTTCTATGGGGTGTGTATGGGTTGCTATGGGGCTGGTATGGGACTTTCTATAGACTGTGATTGGGCTTTCTTATGGGGCTGTGGTATGGGACTTTCTATAGGACTGTGTATTGGACTTTCTATGGGGCTGTGTATGGGACTTTCTATAGGACTGTGTATTGGACTTCTATGGGGCTGTGTATGGGACTTTCTATGTTGCTGTGTATGGGACTTTCTATGTTGCTGTGTATTGGACTTTCTATGGGGCTGTGTATGGGACTTTCTATAGAACTGTGTATGGACTTTCTATGGGGCTGTGTATTGGACTTTCTATGTTGCTGTGTATGGGATTTTCTATGGGGCTGTGTATTGGACTTTCTATGGGGCTGTGTATGGGACTTTCTATGGGTGTGTATTGGACTTTCTATGGGGCTGTGTATTGGACTTTCTATGGGGCTGTGTATGGGACTTTCTATGTTGCTGTGTATGGGATTTCTATGGGCTGTGTATTGGACTTTTATGGGCTTCTGTATGGACTTCTATGGGCTGTGTATGGGACTTTCTATGGGGCTGTGTATGGGACCTTATGGGGCTGTGGTATGGGACTTTCTATGGGATGTGTATGGGACTTTCTATGGGGCTGTGTATGGGACATTCTATGGGGCTGTGTATTGGACTTTCTATGGGGCTGTGTATTGGACTTTCTTGGGCTGTGTATGGGACTTTCTATGTTGCTGTGTATGGGACTTTCATACACGTCCCATACAGCAGTTTCAGAATCCTGGATGATAATTTGGGTTCCAATGCTGGGTAAACACAGTCCATGTTTATAAGAGATGACACACAGTCCTGACTTAAGGTGGCCATACATATATACAATTTTACTTACCCGACCGAGCGCTTCCGAAACATTAGACCGATCCTGCCGGAACCATCTTTCCCGTTCTTCTATGTGACCAACATCGCAAAATGAATGGGAAAGGCGGTTCCGTCAGGATCGGTCTAATGTTGCGGGAGTGCTCGGTCGGGGAAAGTAAAATCGTATATATGTATGGGCTGCTTTAGGGCCATATTTATAAAAGGACCAATAGAAATAGGCCAATATGTCTACTTAAATATCTTACCTGGTTAGTAAATTATCTAATAATGTGCTGAATATATCAGTTGGAGTTTGGGGCAGATAACAGACATATGACCCTTTTTGTTTTGCTTTAACGGTGAACATGCCCTTTAACACTATTTAAGAAGCTCAGGAAAAGAATTGGAGGCCAAAGAAAGGTTATGATGTTTTTGTTGTTGGTTTCCTTTCCGATTTTCAGGCAATCCAATTCAACTCTCAAACTGACTATCATATCGGAAGTATAAAATTTGCCTGTGTGTGTACAACCCCAAGATAGCCGGTAGGAAATTCAATGCAACTCTAAATAGTCAACGTAGTTGCCAGTAAAGCTTGGTTGGGTCTGACGTGATCATCATTTTATCAGCCATGTGTGTGACTGAGAAACAACCAATCCACAGCTGGCAAATGACCTTTGGCCTATTTCTATTGGTCCCTATTGGTCCCAGGATGATCTCCCTAAGGGCCCTATTTAAAAACACGCGGTATCGATATTCTATGACCATGGCCGTTAATGTATGTCCGCAATATGAACATGGCCCTAAAGCAGCCCATACTTATATAAGATTTTACTTACCCAACCGAGCGTTGCCGCAACATTAGATCGCTAACCTGCCGGAATCGCCTTTCCCTGGTAAGTAAAACCGTATATATGTATGGCCACCTTTAGTCAGGACTGTGTGTCATCTCTTATAAACATGGACTGTGTTTACCCAGCATTGGAACCCAAATTATCATCCAGGATTCTGAAACTGCTGATAATAAACTGCTGTGCAAGGAAATTACATTTTTTTTTTTTTGCTAAAGATGAGAAATACAACGGGGATTTAACTTTCACGAGAGCAATTACAAATTTTACAAGGCCCTCGATACAGTTAAAGATCTTATCTAAAAGCAAAATATTCCCGTAAGCGAATAAGTCAAACACTGAACTTATAACACCACTTGTGTGCTGAAAAAGGAAAGTATAATACTTGTATGAGGACAGAAATGCACATTATCCTATAGCCTATAATCCGTATGCAAACTTTCTAACCGCCCGTTCTTACCGTCAGCTAAGAATTGCCGGGGATAATATTAAATGACAGGCAGATAAATATCGTCGTCATCACTTATTAGTGGGGTTTAAAGACTATTACACTGAAGGTTTACTAAAATACCCCATTCCCACTACACAATAAAGAAAATCAGCCATTTTGTATACTGGTTGAGCTGCTTATCATCAAAATTCACTCGATTAAACCTGGCAGTTGGTTATACTTGGCTCCTTGGGAATACAGTGGGAAAATTGTTCACTAGGCTTCATTTTGTTTTAGCCTAAGGTTATATTTGCCCACAGCCACAAATTGCTTCAGGCATACTCTTTGCAGTAGCCACATTCTTCTGCCCTCTTGTGGTATAACTTTAATATATCCGTCAACCTTCTAGTTTAGTGGAAGGATAAGTAAAGGTATTTTTAAACTCCACCACCCAGTAGCCAAAACACCAACAGGGAGATTCAATAAACGTTCTTATGGTTAAAAATGGTGCTAATTTTGCCCCAACCAATCAGATCTTATTTAACATTTAAAAGCTTACATCTGATTGGTTGGCACAAAATTAGCACCATTTTTACCGATAAGAACTTTTATTGAATCTCCCTGCAAGAGACATAATTACAAATGATAGAAAACAAAAATGATCTAAATTCTTCATCTTATAAACAATACATAATTGACGCTATAATTAAATGGTGTATATAAACTATTTTTCCAAGCTAAAAAGTGTTACTCATAATAATGTCAAATCAAATTAAAGGATAACGAATGTTGAAATTTTAACTTATGGGTAAACCCAAAAATGTGAATGGTGCCTTTAACTTTCCAAAAGATATGTCAAGGTGATTCAATAAAAGTTCTTATCGTTTGAAGTGGTGCTAATTTTACCCCAACCAATCAGATGTTAGCTTTCAAATGTTAAATAAGATCTGATTGGTTGGGGCAAAATTAGCACCATTTTAAACGATAAGAACTTTTATTGAATCTCCCTGACGGTTTATCGGGAGTCTAACCTTTGTAGAAATATTTGTTGTTTGTTTATTTTCTTTTAAATGTAATTAAAAATGTTAAAAAAATATATTTAAACACTTAAACACTACTTAAAGTTATAGAAATAAATGACTTTAACAGTATTTTTTTTATAGAAAGTACTTTTGGAAAATATTGACAATTAATGACATTATTAAAAATACCCCAGGTCCCATGATGGTAAGAATCGATGTTGAAATTAATTTTGCATTGACCATATTGATCAAATCTGATATTATGTTAAACCTTTAGAAGTCGCATTTAAAATGGGTTGAAATTGCAATTTGATTTTGTGTGTGTTTTTTTATTTATTAGTTATTTATAGTTTTCAATTTCATTTAAAAAAAAAAATTGTATTTGAGCTTTACTGTAACTAGGGATGGCCAGTTTGCGGATCCGAACCTGGATCCGCTACGGATTTATCCCGTTCACGAACAGCGGATTTTTCCAGATTTTCCACCTTCCGAACTTCCAAACCACGGATCTCTCGTATTTTCTAAAATTTTCTAAAATTTTCGAAATTACGAGGATTTCTCGTATTTTCGAGAATATTTTTTCATATTAATGGGTAATTTTTTTCGAAAATTCGTGGATACTCGAGCGGACCGGATTTTGTAAAGTTCGGACATCTCTCACTGTAACCTTTAAATAAAATAATGTGCGTAATTCCTCTTATTCGTCCCATTGTCTACACTGAGTTTTTGTTAAGTTTAAGATTGAAAATGTAACTTCCAATGAAGAACTCTAATGTCCGTACAATTTACCTGTCTGTAGCTAAAACTCGCTCCCCCATTCTAGAAAGATGCTTAAGGCATGACCGCAAAGTTCAACAACAGGTTCCCGCATTGCAGGTTACACATACCCCGAGGTCAATACAAAAAATATCTAACAACCCTTCTACAATGTAATTTGTAATTTTTACCGCTGACATTTTCTTGCCAAGGGGCCTGTCTGAGGTTATGGGTTCAGGAGTCAGGACAAAGCCCTGTGTAAATATTCTATCAGTAGAAATATTTATTTTTATTATTTTTTGATGCCCAATACTTAAAAAACAAGAAATCTCCGGCCTGCAGTCTGTTCAGTTATTGGGTGCAGGTGCAATCTAGGATTTTTTTGTTATATCCTGAAGAAGATTCTCAGACAGTGATACGTTCCAGGGTTTTCCACAGATCGAAGGCTGTTACGGAGCATCTGATGTCTAATATAAAGTGTCATTGACATTCTTGTGTTCAGCTGTTGGCCTTTTCAATAAGTCAAACCCCCCCCCAACAAAGCTTATGTGAATACAGCAGTAGACTTGTCAATGAAACAGCATCTGATATGAATTTATAACCATTCGTTAGCGCTTTAATGCGCCCCTGCTACTTTTTTAACAGTGTTACCCTTAAAAAGTCTTTCAGGAGAACAAAAGGCAGAGGTCAAAAGTAAGTTAAACCCTGCCAGAATGTCCAATTATTAGAAGGAGTCTACACACGAGCAGATGCTGGAACCCCACTGGCGCGGCACTGCGCTTTCAAAACCCCCATTATAAATAATACACTGAGGTTTCCCCCTCGATCATGAGGTCTCTTGCTTTTATATGAAGAATTATAGCCCTCCTAGCAGCTGCAATAATTGTGTTCCTATTGTTACAAAGACCTCCCCCTGGCCGCCCCCTACAAGTGTTCTTTGTTAACACGGAGTCAAGTGATTATACGCTTTGACTGATGTACTTTGGGCACAGCTGCCTAACTGCTGACGCACGGACAAGCAGAGAGTACTTGCGTCTGCAAGGCGGAACTCTAACATACCAGACCTTTTGCATAAGTTAAACGGGAACAAATGATTCTTTATTGGCTTGCTGACGGGGCGAAGTGTCTTCCTTTGAAGTTCTGACTGTTTGTGGGCCCTGCAAGACTCATGCAAACATCTTTCTTTTTGATATGCTACATGCTCATTAGGGCTGCCCTGGATGTTTAATGATATTTAATTGAAGGGTCATAGATCAGTAGCCAACTGAGTAAGGAAGAATAAGGAGGGGAAAGGGGTAAACAAGAAAGAGGTCTCAATGCTGCTAGGTCTACCACCCCAAAAAATAAGACTTTTCCTTGTCCAGTATCCAGAACGTGGAATTCCTTTAACAGTCCCTTCTTGTTCTAGAAGGCAGATAAGGTCTGAGCGTGAAATTCTTAATTAAGCAGTAAATAGAGAGCTGCGTGTCAGCAGATGTACCCAGTAGCCATGGAGACAGAATCACATGAACGGAGCGAGAAAACTCGAACGAGGCCTCGGGCTTTAGCATGAGTGGCAGATAGTGAATTCTACAAAGCTTGTAAACTGGATTATGGGGTTGACTAATTATATCATAGCCTTAATGTAACTAAAAATAAGAAGGGACAATTGAAAAGTATAAAAACAAACAAATAATAATAATAATAATAATTATATAGGGGGTTAGAAAAAAAGTCATTAAAGAAATAAAATACGATTCATTTTCTGTAACCTCTATTGGGCCGGAATGTTTGTAGCCAATAGAAGAATAAGAGGGAATTCTTTTCTCTTATATAATAACAATAGGTTGTTGCTTAGTACAGTACATTAGGCAGGGGGACCTTGGGGGAAAGTACAGACTCCGTAAGGCAACTCACCTACTCCTTTGTCATCCCCAGATAAACTACCTCACAATTGTGGGTTTTTGATTGGTTGTGACTAGAGATGTTCGAAACCGGCAAGTTCGAAAAATCCGAAAATCTGAGTTCCGACAGTTCTTTCAAAACCGTCATTTCTGGGTGGGAACAGGGTTTGACATGGAGCTGGACTTCCTCCCTAATTGAGAGTTGTCTAGCTGTCTTGGGGGGCTTACATCAGTGGTTCCCCCCTCTGTGATGTTGGCAAACACACCCCTAAGGGCGAAACATGGCTATAGGTCTTAAGCTACGTAAACACACTAATGATAAAGCCCCGATAGCATCTGATCCGATGGTACCAGGGCCCTATAGGCAGTGTGTGAAGTGTATTTCTTTAATGAGCGTGCGGCTGCCGAACGTTCCTGACGGCATCATGGTCGTTCAGGAAAGACCTAAAATTTTCCTTGCCCGTGGTAATTTCCCTATAAGGGAGTTGGCCGCGGTTGTAGGAAACACACAGTCCTGAGCGTTCTCCCTATGCTGTGTATATGATGTGTATATGATGTGTATATGATGTGCATATGCTGTGTATATGATGTGTATATTATGTGTATATGCTGTGTATATGCTGTGTATATGCTGTGTATATGATGTGTATATGATGTGTATATGCTGTGTGTGTAGCTGATGGGCATATGCTGTGGCATGATTGTGTTTATGTGTATATTATGTGTATATGCGTGTATATGCTGTGTATAGATGTGTATATGATGTGTATATGCTGTGTATATGATGTGTATATGATGTGTATATGATGTGTATATGATGTGTATATATGCTGTGTATATGCGTGATATGATGGTGTATATGATGTGTAATATGATGTGTATATGATGGTGTAGCTGTTTATATGAGTGTATAGGTTATGTGTATATGCTGTGTATATGATGTGTATATGATGTGTATATGATGTGTATATGCTGTGTATAGATGTGTATATGCTGTGTATATGCTGTGTATATGATGGTGTATATGCTGGTATATACTGTGTATATGATGTGTATATGCTGTGTATATGATGTGTATATGATGTGTATATGCTGTGTAATATATGTGTATATTATGTGTTATATGCGTGTATATGATGTGTATATGATGTGTATATGATGTGTTATATACGCTGTGTAATATAATGTGTATATGCTGTGTATATGATGTGTATATGATGTGTATACGATGTGTATATGCTGTGAATGCTGTGATAGATGTGTATATGATGGTATATGCTGTGTATACGATGTGTATATGCTGTGTATATGAGATGTGATATGCTGTTAATCGTGTCTATGCTGTGTATATGCTGTGTATATAATGTGACAGTATATGCTGGTATAGATGTGTATATGATGTGTATATGATGTGGATATGATGTGTTATATGCTGTGGATATGATGTGATGTGCAATGTATGGTTGTGTATATGATGTGTATATGATGTAATATGCTGTGTAAATGATGTGTATGTGCATGTATATGTTGTGTATATGATGTGTATATGATGTGGTGTATATAATGCGTATATGATGTGTATATGCTGTGCATATATGTGTATATGATGTGTACTGTTATGCTTGTGTACTGTATATGCTGTGTATATACTGTGTAATGATTTGTATATGCTGTGTTATGATATGTATATGTGTGATATGATGTGTATATGCTGTGTACTGTATATGTGTGTATATACTGTGTATATGATTTGTATATATGTGTAATGCTGTGTTTATGATCTGCATATGCGTGTATATAATGTGTATATGATGTGTACTGTATATCCGTGTATATGCTGTGTACTGTAAATTTGTGTATATGAGTGTATATGCTATGTATATGATGTGTATATGCTGTATATTGATGTGTATATGCTGTGTATATGATGTGTTTATGCTGGTATATGTGCAATGTATATGAGTGTGTATATTATGTGTATATGATGTGTATATACTGTGTTATATGATGTGTATATGGCTGTGTATGTGCTGTGTTATACTGTGTGATATATGTGTATATGATGTGTTAGCGGGTATATGTAGTATATGCGTTTATAAACTGTATATGCACTGTATATACGGTGTATAGGATGGTATATGATGGTATATGCTGTGTATATGATATGTATATGCTGTTTATAAGCTGTATGTGCTGTGTATATGCTGATGTGTATATGATTGTGTAAATGCTGTGTATATAATGCATATATGATGTGTATACTATGCTGTATATACTGTGGTATGATGTGTATATGATGTGTGTATTGCTGTGGATATGCTGTGTAAATGCTGGTGTATATGATGTGTATACACTGTGTATACGATGTGTATATGATGTATATATGCATGTATATGCTGTGTATATGCTATGTATATGATGTGTATATGCTATGTATATGATGTGTATATGCGTATATATGATGTGTATATGCTGTGTATATGTGTTTTATGCTGTGTTATGCAATGTATATGATGTGTATATTATGTGTATATGATGTGTATATACTGTGTATATGATGTGTATATGCTGTGTATTTGCTGTGTATATACTGTGTATATGATGTGTATATGATGTGTATATGCGGTGTAATGATATGTATATGCTGTTTATAAACTGTATAGCACTGTATATACTGTGTAAGGATGGTATATGATTTGTATATGCTGTGTATATGATATGTATATGCTGTTTATAAACTGTATATGACTGTATATACTGTGTATAGAGTGTATATGATTTGTATATGCTGTGTATATGATATGTATATGCTGTATAAGCTGTAGTGTGTGTATAGCTATTGTGTAGTATGATGTGTAAATGGTGGTATATAATGCATATATGATGTGTATATATGTGTGTAGTATACTGTGTATATGATGTGTATATGCTGTGTATATGCTGTGGATATTGCTGTGTAAATGCTGTGTATATGATGTGTATTACACTGTGTATACGGGGATGGTGTGTATATGATGTATATATGCAGTGTAATGCTGTGTATATGCTGCTGTGTATATGATGTGTATATGCTGTGTATATGATATGTATATGCTGTTTATAAGCTGTATATGCAAGTATATGCTGTGTATTGAGGTGTATATGTTGTGTATATGATGTGTTATATGTTGTGTATATGCTGTGTATATGATGTGTATATGATTTGTATATCATGTGTATATGCTGTGTATATGATGTATACATGATGTGTATATGCTCTGTATATGATGTGTATTTCATGTGTATATGCTGTGGTATATATGTGTATATGCTGTGTATAATTGTATATGCTAGTATATGCTGTGTTATGATGTGTATATGCTGTATATAGTGTGTTATGCGTTATATGATGGTATTTTAGTGTATATGTGTATATGTATGTATATGCTGTGTATATGATGTGTATCGCTATGTGTATATGATGTGTATAGCTTGATATGATGTGTATATGCTGTGTATATGATGTGTAGATGTGTGTATAAGATGTGTATATGCTGTGTATATGCTGTGTATGTGATGTGTAAATGATGTGTATATGCTGTGTATATGATGTGTATATGCTGTGTATATGATGTGTATACGCTGTGTATATGATGTGTACTGTATATACTGTCTATATGCTGTGTATATTATGCTGTGTATATGATGTGTATATGATGTGTATATGATGTGTATATGATGTGTTATATGTGCCGTGTATATGCTGTCTATATAATGTCTATATGCCGTGTATATGCCGTGTATATGATGTGTATATGATGTGTATATGCAGTGTATATGATGTGTATATGCTGTGTATATAATGTGTATATGATGTGTATATGCTGGTATATGATATCTGTATGCTGTGTATATGATGTGTTATGCTGTGTATATGATGTGTATATAATGTGTATATGATGTGTACATAATGTGTATATGATGTCTATATGCTGTGTATATGCTGTAGTATATGATGTGTATATGCTGTGTATATGAGTGTATATGTGTATATGCGTGTATATATAATGTCTATAGCGTGTATATGCGTGTATATGCGTGTATATGATGTGCATATGATGTGATATGCAGTGTATATGATGTGATATGCTGTGTTATGATGTGTATATGTGTGTATATGATGTTATATGCTGTATTATGATGTGTTATTGTGTATTGATGTGTAATAATGTGTATATGATGTGTAATATGTGTATATGATTGTTTATATGATGTGTATATGATGTGTATATGATGTGTATATGCTGTGTATATGATGTTATGTATGCGTGTATATGCTGTGTATATGTGTGATATGATGTGATATGATGTGTATATGCTGTGTATTGCTGTGTATATGCTGTGTATATGCTGTGTATATGCGTGTATATGCTGTGTATTTGATGTGTATATGCTGTATATATGATGTGTATATGTGTGTATATGATGTGTATATGCTGTGTGTATTGCTGTGTATATGACGTGTATATGCGTGTATTATGATGTGTATATTATGCTGTATATGATGTGTATATGGCTGTGTTTTAATATGATGTGTATATGCTGTGTATATGATGTGGAATGCTGTGTATATATGTCTAATGCTGTTATATGATGTGTTTATGCTGTGTATATGATGTGTATTATATGGTGTATATGATGTGTAATAATGTGTATATGAGTTTATGCTTGTATATGAGTGTATATGATGTGTATATGCTGTGTGTATATGAGTGTATATGAGTGTATAGCTGTGTAATGTTGTGTATATGATGTGTATATGATGTGTATAGGTGTGTATATGCTGTGTTAATGGTGTATATGCTGTGTATATGATGTGTATATGCTGGTATATGATGTGTATATGCTGTTATATGAGTGTATAGCTGGTATATGATGTGATATGCTGTGTATATGCTGTGTTATGCTGTGTATATTGCGTGTTATGATGTGTATATGCTGTATATATGATGTGTATATGCTGTGTAATGATGTGTATATGCTGTGTATATGATGTGATATAAGTGTGTATATGCTGTGGATATGTGTATATGCTGTGTATATGAGTGTTATATGCTGTGTATAGATGTGGATATGCTGTGTATATGTGTGTATATTATGTGTATATGCTGTGTATAGCATGTGTATCTGTGTGTATATGATGTGTTATGATGAGTAATGTGTGCATTGCGTGATATGCTGTGAATAGCTGTGTATATGATGTGTATATTGTGGTATATGATGTGGATATGTGGTATATGATGTGTATATGCTGTGTATATGAGTGTATATGCTGTGTATATGCTGTGATTTGGTTTATGATGTGTATATGCTGTGTATATGATGTGTATATATGTGTATAGGGTGTGTATATGCTGTGTATATGATGTGTATATGCTGTGTTATTGCTGTGTATGTGATTGTATATGATGTGTATATGCTGTGTATATGATGTGTATATGCTGTGTATGGCTGTGTATTGATGTGTATAGCTGTGTATATGATGTGTACTGTATATCATTATATGCTGTGTATATGCTGTGTATATGATTGTGTATAGCTGTATATATGATGTGTTATGATGCTGTGTATAGTGATGTGTAATGCCGTGTATATTATGTGTATATGCTGTGTAATGCTGTGTATATGGATGTGTATATGCTGTCTATATGACTGTGTTTATGCTGGTATATGATGGTATATGCTGTGTAATAATGTGTACTAAGGTGTATGATGCTGTGTATATGAGTGTGTATATGCTGTATATGTATTGCTGTGTTTATGCTGTGTATATGATGTGTATATGCTGTGGTATATGCTGTGTATATGCTCGTGATATATGCTGTGTATATGATGTGTATATGATGTGTATATGCTGTGTATATTGTATGTGTAAATATGCTGTGTAATGCTGTTATTAGTTGATG